>JZKD02S1675556.1:42639-61129 GCA_000966675.3 Picea glauca
GTCTTTGTTCACAACCATTTTAGCATGCTTCCTCAGCTCCTGAGCTTTCCTTCTCATGGTTTTTCATTTTTCCTCCCCCAGAAGCATGGTCACTTCCCTTCTCACTTCTTCTTCATCTGGCACACTATTCAAACCTATACATATCCTTATGGCCACCCCTAGGCGTTCTTCCAGAAGCTTTGAGTTATAAGGCTGATATGAAAATATGGGCCAAGTGATCATGGGAATTCCCATGGTCATGCTCTCCAGTGTACATTTCCACCCGTAGTGATTGAGGAATGCACCGATGGAAGGATGCGAGAGAATGAGGTGCCCACCCCCATATAATTAGCCCTCTATCTTAGATCCTCTCTTCGAATCCTTATGGCAAACCCACTTCATTTTGGGCTCATTCTAAACCGCCACTCTGTCTGATATTATCATATGTTGTGTTTAGGATCATAGCAGTGGTATCAGTGACATTAATTCATACATTGAGGGTGCCTGGATCAATAATTCTAATTGTTTTTGAAAATGCAATGGAGGGGATTGCCATAATTTTGGACTATGTGATTGGGTATGTCAGAGATTTGGTTATTTCATCAGCACTCGGATCTGTAAGGTTGATTTAGGCTGCGTTCAGTGCTTTAGTAGGCTTCTTGGGTGCTTTGTTTTATGTTTTTTTGGTTCATTTGCACACTTCCCTCCATGCCTTTGAAGACCTTCTTTCGAAAATCCTATGGAATGTCATCAAGATGTTGGCTCTGTCACTGTTGACCATCTAGAACAATTTTGTAGATTTAGTGGCCTCTTTTATAAATAGTTTATAAGGGTATGAAAAGATGAATCAATTTTGAGATGGAGCTCAAAAATAATTCCATAGATTGAGAGGTCTAGATCAACCATTTGCAAATTTTCATAATGTATCATGATTTAGGAGGTCTACACCAACCATTTCCAAATTTTCATAATGTATCATAATGTATCATGATTTAGGAGGTCTACACCAGCCATTTTCAAATTAAATTTCATAATGTATCAGTGTTAATAAGGAATTTGATTGAAGAGAGGCCTTGGATTCAAACTGTGAATTTTCATAATGTATCATAATTTAAGGGGTTTATACCAGCCATTTCTAATTTTTCATAATTTCTCATAAAGTATCACTGTTCAGAAGGAATTTGCTTGAAGAGAGGCATTGGATTCAAACTGAGGTTCATAATTATGGAAAGATATATTGTCTTTATGTTTGAGATCAAATATAATTTTATGGGTGGAGAGGTATGTATCAGTTACTTGTTAGGTTGATTTACTTCATGTTGTTGAGAAAATCAACATTATCGTCTTTATCAGGGTAAAAAAGAAAACACATTTTAACAATCAGAGTGAAAAGTAATTGTACTCTATACCATTTACCAATACTTAAAAAATGACAATATTGTGTGGTTGAGATATGGAAAAGTGCCTAAAGGATGTTCGGATTGAAACTTTGTTTTTTTCCTAGTTTGGCAAATCTGTGTTGTTGGAATGTTGTGTATTTCGCAGGGTGTTCAATTGGACACTATAGCTCATTAGTTTATTAGATGTTATTTGTAACGACCCTAGTTAGATAAATGTTTAAAGATTATAAAGTAAAGCTAATTAGGGGATTAATTGTGGTAACAAGTTATTAATTAAACAAAGATGATTTAATGATCTTAATAAAGTGAGTTATTAATTAATTAAAGGATATAATTGTGGTTAACTAAGTAATAATTTAACTACAGATCACATTTAATGACCTGAGAATAAATCTAAGAGATCAATGAAATATGTTATAAAATGGTTACGTACCCAACAAGGGATAACCTGTTCATCTCGAGAATATAAACATTAAAGGAAGGATAAGGGACATGCACGATGGTGGTTGAGGAAGTAACTGCATGAGTTGGTGAAGGGGAATAAGGGAGAAAAGGAGGTGGACGTGAGGGGCATTCGACGGGGGGGAGAATGGATTGTGAGGACTATGAGATTTGTTGTGAGCACAGAGAGTTTTCGGGCTGTGGCTTTTGATCAGTTGAGGCACCGAGTTGCTGGAGGTTTTGGGCGCGGGGGGCCAGGATATCCATAGATATCCTGGAGCTAGGTAGTTTTCCTAGTTGGCAGGGAGGACAGTAGGTTTTGGGCAGTTATTCTTTGTTTGTGGCAGGGTTAGTCTGTGCATCAGGTAGCAACAAGGCAGCAAGGCAACAGAAATTAGCATCAGAACCAGGTAAATTGTTAATTTATGTATTTGTTTCATTCTGCCATGAAATCATTTATTCGTTGATAAAATCTAAGTTACTGAAGTTGCTGTTACAAAAATCAATATTATGTTATGAAATTATTGTCTTAGTTTTTGAAACGAATCGCTTATGAAAGTAAATGATGTTAGAAATATTTGGTTGTTACATTATTGAAAATTATAGAAGTTTCGCATACCCTTATTGGAATTGGACACTATAGCTCATTAGTTTCTTAGATGTTACTGAAAATTATAGAAGTTTTGCATACCTTTATTGGAAAACATAGTAACCATCATGGGCTGGGAAGATTTCATAGTCGGTTGAGGTAATGAAAGCGTAGACCCAATTTTAATTTTATTTAGGATGTGGATGTCTTAGATATCTATTTTCAAAAACAATGAGCTAGATGGATTTAAGTTAGGGAGGCCCATTGTTATGCACAAGTTTTGAATTGAATGGAATACGAAGAACCGATATTCTGATTTGATTTGGACAAATAATGGAAGAAATTGAATTTTTCATTATTGAAGATCAAATTCGGATTTGTATGTCTAAATGTTAACAGGTTTTGAATTGAATGGAATACGAAGAACCAATATTCTGATTTGATTTGGACAAATAATGGAAGAAATTGAATTTTTCATTATTTAGGATCAAATTCAGATTTGTATGTCTAAATGTAGTCACCGTGCTGCTATTGACTCAAGAAAAAATTGCTCTTATTTCATTTTGGGTTGTGTACGTGTTTTTCATTTGTAAGTGAAGAATTGTGAATCTCAAATTTTCAATGTAACACTGAGATTTAAACTTATAAACTCTCACATAAAAGTATATACGTTGCCAATCAATCTTTGGAAAATCTTAATTTTAGTTAATTTTATTCTAAATTTGATCAAAACGGTACCCATTAATTGTTACCATAACTTTTTTTATTTGTATATGTCTTTTTTTAATTTTTTATTTAGCAAAATTCATAACATTACAAAAGTTTTTTTTGAGTTTTTTTAATTATAAAAATTAAAATAATCAACCATAAACTTTTCCATATATATGTAATCTAAAATTTAAATAAAATATATTGAATAATAAATAAAATATATTAAATAATGTTATAAAAATATGTAATCTAAAATTAAACAAATTTAAATAAAGTATATTGAATAATGTTATAAAAATATATAATCTAATTTAATGTTATAAAATTATAAATATAGTTTCTTTTAAAGGAGTTTAAATAGAGTATATTCAATATTTGTAAAAAATATAGAGTATATTCAGTGGAAAAGAAGCATAGTTGCAACATTTCAGTGGAAAAGAGATTGGCTGGGCTATGCAAAGAAGCATAGTTGCAACATTTCAGTGGAAAAGAGATTGGCTGGGCTGGGCTATGCTATTCAGCTGAGTGTGGTTGCAATCCTTCTCACCTAAATGGAGGAGTCTTATCTAACACATTATTAAAAATATTAATATATTTTTAATGAATTTTAATTCCATAACAATCTCATACTAAATTATTATGAGCATCAATTTATATATGTAATAAGAACATTGAATATCGATTTACGATTTATTCAATTGAGAAAGCTCACAAATAAATTTATTAAAAATTTAGATATGTATAATTGGTTTGGTTTTTAATAAATATACTTTCCATACAGATGGAAAAAACCTTTTGTGTATATTGAACAATGACAATATACTTCTTATATCTAACAAGTTTCTACCCTCGGGAGGTATTGCGCTACGCGGCCTTGATACCCACATTTTCAAAAACAATTTCGCACTGTATACTCACGACTTGAAAAGCTGACATCATAAAGACGAGGTTGGCAGCGTGACCTCATCAATACTTAGTGTCCCTAAACTTTCGGGATAATTAAATATATATATTAATTTTTGAAATAACATTTTAAAACAAGAAAGGAGGAAAAGTCAGTTTAAAGGCATTGTAATGTGGATGGAGGAAAGGAGGAAAAGTGGCAGTAGACTGGAAAATCAAGTAATGTCAGGACTACTTTATATAAAGAAAACACGGATTGGTGACGTGGAGTGCTACCGACTATCCATGACTCGGCTAACTTCGTTTATAAACGACAAATGGTAGGTGGCTCCAAAATACGACCAATGCAACTTTCCTATAATTTTCTAAAGCTTGCTTCAAGTTTCCTATAATTTTCTAAAGCTTGCTTCAAGTTTCCTACCAATGCAAGTTTCCTATATCATTTTAATTTTAATTTTAATATAAAGTAAAATAAATCAAATTACTTTAATAAATGCTTTATATATTTGGTTTTGCTTGACATATTTGGGTTTGCTTGACGATTATTTTAAGTGAGATAATGTTGATAAAGTGGATTTACGGAAACAAAAATATAATAATAGGAAAGGATAGGATGTGGAGGATATCATGAAAAAATATTGTATTTATCATTTTAATTTTAAAAATCTGAAAATATATATAAATCAGAAAAATTATATTTGTTATTTTTGTTTATTATATTTGTTATTTTTATTTGAAAAATATGAAAATATATTTTTCAATATTTTAGCAAGCAGAAAAATCATAATTATCATTTTAATTTGGAATAAATTTAAAATATATTTTCAAAAATTTAAAAAAAATATAATAATATTTGTCATTTTAATTTGAAAAAATTGAAAATATGCTTTCAAAACTTGAAAAAAAACAAAAAACATAATTACCATTCTAATTAGAAAATGGAAGATATACTTTCAAAGCTTTTACAAAACATGTTTATTATTCTAATTTGAAAAATGGAAAGCATAATCGAAACTTCTTAAATTTGAAAAAATGGAAAATATATTCGCGAAGCTATTAGGAACAAGAAATAATATTTTCGTTGTACGAAGAATCCGAAAACGAGATATGTTTTGCTTTCATGTTATCTCATAAGCGGAATCCGAGAATAATAAACAATGTGAAGTGATGGAGATAAGATGTAAGCAACTGTGAAAATATACTTTCGAAGCTTTTAGAAATAATAAATATTTTTGTTGTAAGAAGAGTGCGACAACAAGAAATCATGTGTTTTTTTTGTGTGTTATTTCATCTGAAGAATCCGACAATAATCATGTGAAATGATGAATAATAAGATGTAATCCACCGTGAGTAACCTGGGAATAACGGAATAATAAAATTCGAATGCTCTATGGACAATCTCTCTGCAAGACATGACTTTCCCATGATCTCAGTGCATGATCTGCACAGCAGCCGAAGACGATTAAACAATCAGGCCAAATTAATGTGGATGGTCTGCGCAGCAGGCAAGGAGGATTGAACAATTTAGGTAAATTAATGTCGACAATGTGCACATGTGGCTCAGAAATAATGTCTTTCAATAAATATATATATATAAACTGTTCTTCAATACGTTTTAAATTATATATTCAACTTAATTTGTCAAAGATCACATTTCCTTATAACCATCTGCCCGACCAAAACCTGTGTATCTTTTCCTCTTCATTCACTCTTGATGAAAATAGAAATCCTCATCCCTGAGCGAATTACAAGGGTTTTTCTTTTATAAATGTCTTTTTTCCCACCCAAAACCCGTATAACTTTTATTTTCCATTCATGGAATCCCGATGAAACAATAATTCATTTTCTCTGTTTTTTTTTGCCAACCGAAACGTGTATATTGCTCACATAGATACATTACATGTATATATAGTTGGAGTGAGATTCAACTAATTCTAATCTTGGAAATTTAGGTTGAGAGAATATCTCAACAGTCTCCTACAAAACTTCAAGCTAATCTCCAAACTTAACACACAGCATTAATGTGAACATTATCTCTAACATATCTTTGAAAATACAAATACTTTCATTTATTTTTCTTCCTTTCCCAACCAAAACCTGTATATCTTTGAAAATCCAAATCCTTTCATTTGTAGTATTTTCCCCACCAAAACTTGTATATCATTTCCTCTTCTTTCATTCATTATGTCTACTTTTCCTACCAAAACTTATATATCTTTGAAAGTATAACTCCTTTCATTTCTTTGTCTTCTTTTCCCAACCAAAACCTCTATATCTTTAAAAATATAGTCCTTTCATTTGTCTTCTTTTCCAAACCAAACTTGCATATTCTTTCGTTTCTTTCATTATGTATGGAAAAAAATACAAATCCTTTTCTTTTAGTGAATTTTAGAGATTTATATTTTCTAAATGTCTTCTTTTCTTTTATGAGTAGCAAGTTCATGCATAAAATAATAGTAATTTATTAAAATTATTTTATAATAAATATTTTCTTTAATTTAATGTTCTTTTCCTTAATCACATCGATCTCTCTGATAATAACTAATCTATATAACTAAATGAGAAGATAACTAAAGATTCCAAGAGAATAGAGAAAAAGTAATGATAAGCATAGTGAATGGATAGCATTTGATGGGAACCACTGCAATTTCCATAGTAAGTGGTGGCATAGTTTTTCCTAACAATACACTTTAGGAAAGTGTAAGATTTCAATAGAGAGATTCTTAGTTTCTACAACAGTGGATGCAAAATCACCTCATAGCATCGCTTGACAAGAAAAGTATGGGTTGGGGATTAAAGAACATTTTCCTTTTTTCTAAAGCATTAGCATAAAAATCAACGTGGAGACTGATTTTCACAAAAAATTTATGGACCAAAGTAGTCATCCAAAAATATGTGGCTCCACTCTTTTTGTTGCATCCAAGACTACGGGTGACGAGGATCTCTGTTATGTGAAAGGTTGTACTAAATGATTTTGAGGTGGTTGGGAATGGTTTAGCCTGGCGAGTTGGGTCTGGAACCCTGCTCAGGATTGGTCGCAACCCTTGGGCAAGCAGTTCTAGAGAGCACATACTCCTTGAAGAATTATGCTCAATTTTGGATCGAGGGGGGTACTTCTATCTGGCACAGGTTGGGGAAGCTCTCGCCTCAAATGTTTGGCACCAAGGTTGGGAAGATGGGAGAATGTTGGGCTTAGTAGGGACCGATATATCGGTTCTCTCATGAGAGAAAATATTCATTTGTCTGATCGAGATGATGAAGTCCTTTGGGATGGGGATCCAAGAAGGGTTTACACCCCAAAACATGGTTATGTACAATTGAGTACTGAAATTTTGCAACAATACGTAAAGTGGTGGTGGAGAAAAATCTGGAAACAAAGGTGCCTAGCTAATGGGAAAATTCTGGTCTTGTCTATTCTGGAGAAAAAAATTCCAATGTGGGAAAATCTACAAAAGAGACAATTCAATGGTCCGAGATGGTGTTTTCTATGTAAAGAACAAGAGGAGACTATTTATCATCTATTAATATGATGTCCTTTTACCACTTCAGTGTGGGCAGAAGTAAACTCTTTGAATAATTCCATTGGTGGTTGGCAAGGGGCATCCTTTGAGGAGGCCTCCAAGGTTTGGCTCTCGCCGAGGACTCTGCAGGATATCAAGGCTTTTCCCTTCATTGTTGCATGGGGGATTTGGCTTACTCAAAACTCCTCTCTTTTTCGGGATGAGCTCGAGTCGCCACTTTGTGTGGCTATCAATTGTCTTGGAATCCTTGCACACTTAAAACTGATGGTTAGGGTGGGTCTTGGAAATGCTCGAGGGGTTCAGGAGGAACAGATAAACAGGGAGAGGCCTTGGGCCTTTTTTAATGGGGCGACTACGGGAGACCACTTACTTTGTGGGGGGCGGGGGGGGTTGTTTATACTTATCTTTACATCATTTTTTTCTACTCAGGGTTGGGTTGGGAGATGTTACAAACAATTTCTCTGATGTTATGGCTTTAAAATTGTTACTTTTATTTGTTGTGGAAAAAGGTTGCAAAAATTTACAGGATTTTTAGGATTCCTTATTAGTCATCAATTGGGTGAACCATATTCAAATTTGTCATATTTATCGTCTTATGCCTATACTTGAGGAATTCCCGAGGATTATCACTATTTTTGACTCTGTATCTTTCTCTCACATCTACAGGGAACAAAAAAAAAATGGCTGATAGGATTTCCAAAGAAGCCTCACAGTTAGATTATGGTAGTTGGCACATAACCAGACATTCAGTAGGGGGCAGTTTTGATTACCACAAACCTTTTTAGGATGGTCTACTATAGGAGAGCTTCCTCTCTTCTTGGAACTCTTAGAAAGAAAATAGGGTTTACCTGTATTTGCATAATTGTAAATCAATATATAAGAATCATGTTTTTGTTTATTATATATGGTATGTGAGAAACTATGACTCGGTATGTGAAAAGTGTGAAAGGAGGGTTTTTTTTGCTTTATGACACAACTGTTGTTTCTGTTGAAACTTTCAGTAATGGAAGTGACTCCATCAAGACAATATATATGTGGCTATTTCTTCATAGTCAATATATAGCTATGAATGCAATTTTGTACCAAATTAATGAAATTACGAACATTTTCTAGGGAAAAAAAAAACAGTCTACTGGCAATGTCATTCACCCGAGGATAGGCTCAAAAATGAAATTTCTTAGGGTGGTAGTGAAGAAAGTCCAATATGGGTGGATTTTAGAACTAGAAAACTGATATCATTGATTTAATTCTGTAACCGAATGAGAAAGGACTCAAAATACCAAGTTTTTCAAATCATAGAGCCCTCAACAAACTATTAAATCACTTTTGGGAAGGCCTCACACGATGATTAAACAATGTTGATGTTCTAATGTTTAAACAATGTTATGACCTTTGCAAGCATCTTTTCAAGGAATCACTATCATAAAGGAATACAGGTGTAAGACTATCACTATATGGTGCTAATGTAATTTAAAAAGTAAGGGAATATGTTTCTTCAAACTATGCAACCTTACCTCAAAATAAAACAATTGCAAAGCCTTTTCTTCAAAATTCAACACCAAAAAGTATTTTCCTTCTACAATTACCTAGAATATATATAGTCAACATCATTACATTAGCTTAACAACATCCGATATAGTAATAAAAATAAAATTGAGAAAATTTTTATGACATCCAATATTACAAAGATATGAACACATCCTATATGTCAAACCATTCACATTAACAACTTGAGAGTTGCCAATTGGCCCAACATGTTCCAAAGGAGGAAGATCAACATGAGAAGTCCCTTCATTTGTAATGTAACGATGCAATTTTGGTCAAATTCCATCGTAGCATCAAATAAATTACATTATAGTATCCAAAATTTGGTTACATCAAATACACCTGGCATAGTAGGAGAACTAGAATGGCATCATATCTGTCTACGTTCTCGGGTTGAATCCACAACTGCGGAATTTTGCACATCCATAATCATCATAATACTACAAGTCAAAAATGAGGATGGGTACACAAAAAATCCTAAACAAATAAATCTTCTCACTCATCCAACTTACCAGGGACAATAGGAGATGAATTGTTTGAGCGAAGATGTCCATGTTTGTTTACAGATTCAAACTGGAATGGTTCATATTCAGAGGGATGTACATTTAAATCAATTTCTAAAACTCTATTTCTTTGTCTAAAACAAGAAAGTGGAGAATGTGAACTTACAAACCTTATTACCTGTAACCCAAGTGTTATGAAAATAATCCAAGAACTTTTTCGCATTTGCAAAATCAATGAAAAAATTATACACATGCTCAACCACTGATTCATCATTGGGGCAAGAGTTCATAATATAACTTAACCTATCGAGCATAATATTTGCTTGATCTGAAGTAGAGGCCAACCTATAGATATTTTTTTCCATCCCCTCTATGCGTGCCAAATACACAATATCACTCAACACTATGTGGCTCTCCTATAGGATTCAATGCATTAATGTGAGATAATCTTACAAGATAAATACAAGTCACAAAAAAATCAAATGAAAGTTACCTCAAAGCATCAATTTCTGCCAATGAATCATCAACCATGAATGCATTGAATTTCCATTCGGGGTGAAATTGATAACACCTATCCCTTAGTGGATTCAACCATGTCACAATATCAAATGATGTATTCTGAGATGTCACGACCCATGCAACTGGTACCCCGCGTTGTTGGTCGTCAAAGGCCACAAGTGTGTACAATTGATACTGCAATATTCAATAAAACTCAAAGTCAAAGTTTAAGCTATCAATCACAATGAGTCACAACCCAAACAATCATTCAATCTTTCAAATTCAACTTACCCCATATTTATTGGTACTGAAAGTTGAATACATTCCTATAAAACTATCATGAGATAGTTTCACCATTCGATCCAACATCCATCTAGTTTGAATGCCAATTATAAAAGGAACATTTGGACCATTAAGCTTCTGAAAAAAGAAAAAATCATCTGGTTGTTTCCGATACCATAGGTTAACACTCATTTCATCTTTCTTGTCAAGTTGATATTTTCCTTTCATGAAGCGGTTATAAATATTTGCAACATCTTTTCTAGTTAAGAAAAAATCTCTACCACGATCTTCCACATCCATGTCAAGATGTCGTTGAATGTGATTTTCATATACACGATTAATTGGCGCTTCCATAAAAAAACAAGTTTCTATAAAAGAGACAATTTCTCTTGAAAGCCTAGGTTTACGTAAGGACCTAGCCTCTCCAAACTTGTCATGTCGATCATGACAAGGCCATCCTTCCTCATCTTCATTCTCGTATGTTTTGTATGTAAGTATTTCTATTTCAGGGTCTTTATTTTTTACATTCACAATAAAGTGACATTGATATCCCCTCTTCTTTACAAATGATCCCCTGCATGTATTTGAACGCTTTCCTCTTTTATCTTCCGGGCCATATGAACATGAGTAACTGCACTACAAATTACAACACCTTATCACAAAATCATATATATCCATTCATGAATAACCATTTGTGATCATATATATACCAATTCATAAGATGCATGCACCAACTAAAACAAAAACTCAATTAGAAATGCAAGAACCATGTGACTATGATATACTTACAACTCATATTGCTTGTTAGTGTTATCCCTTTGTGCTGGTTTTTTTTTTACATTCGTTAAGAAAGTAAAAGGAGCATCGGGATTACTTTCCTCCCCTCTAATAAAATCAGGAACTCTACCTAAAGGGATTCGTGCAACACGATCACATAAAGGATTGTCTCGTCTATATACTTCAGTCCAGGTCAAATCTTTGCTAGAAAACGTTGACTTGTCTTTTGGGTCTTGGACCTCAAGGCCCATTACAATCTTCTATTTATTTTGTCTACCCATTTTGAATGGATACCTAAAAACCATGTGGCCACCCGTTAATAAAAATGTACAATGACATATCAAATATTTTAACACAAAAGAAGTGTCTACAAGAATACCGAGTCGAAAAATATGAAACACCATCGAAGTTCAATTCATTTTTCGCTTTTCAGATCCTCTTGATATTAGAATAGTTAAATAATAGTTCAAATTTCCAAAGGCATAAATCCTTCATACAAACTCCAATTTAGGTGCCATTTGGACTGTTGGAAATCTTTGACAAGTAGAATAGCATTGAGGGGTCGTGAACTAGAATTGTAAAGTTTTAACCCCAAATACTTTCATAATTCCCAAAACAAACTTTGAAATTTTTAGGGCCCCGAGACACTGAATTAGGATCAACCGTAAACTAGACTTTACATGTCCTTAACTCTATTTTATACACCAAAAAGTACCCAAAATGATGAAAAACATATAGAATAATCCATGTTGGAAAATACCTCCCCACTTCGAGAGGATTTGGTTCCCCAAAAACTTTTATTTCTGTAAGAAATGGGACAATTAAGACTTCCTTTATGTTGGTGTTCTCTAAGATAATACACACACATAAATATGCTTGTTTATTTAAAATTTAAGGCTAAAGAACCTTGTGTGACCATCTTACATGCCCTTCAAATGCCCTCTTGCCACACAAAGTGTTTTTGTTTTTGAGGAATTGACAAATTAAATTGTTGAGTACATTTTTAGAGAAATAAAGTTAACTTTCTCAAGATTTAAAATGCTCCATTACACACTAAAAAATTCTCTAGAACCTTTAAAATTGTTTGAAAAATATGTGACCAACCATTTACAAACAAAGAGGAAAAACTTGTAAAAATCAAACTAATTAAATGATAGAATTTTACAAAAAAAATTATTTCAAAAAGACAAATGATTTTACAATCATTTTTTGGAGTTAGTGGGTATTTCAATGGACCATATTCCTCTGTTAATATACTTTGTAGATGCACATGGCCACCTATTACCTAGGAGGCATGAGTTGAATAGGATCATCCGAGATGACATCTACAAGCGGTTTGGATAGGTAAATTAAACAAACCCCAAGGGAACATTAGATGCAAAGGTGGGATTCTATGTTGAGTATTGCATGGAGGCAAGAGATGGACTCATCATCCAACCTCCATACACATCTCAATAGTGGGTGCACTTTCTTCGCATTCCCCTTGGATAGTTCTAGGTGGGCTCATATTGACTCTAGGTTGAGACATATCACCACACTACCCAAACGAACAAGATTTTCCAAGTGTCCCATCTTCGAGAGGTCAAGACAACAGAGCACTTGATCTTCTACTACCCCATCTATTAAAATACTTGTGAACAATTCTATTGTTTATTTTGAGGAGCTCAAACCCTCTCCACTTTCTCCAAGAACCTCTAGATATTCCTAGCCTTATACATGTAGAAGGGATTCAAGCTTCGTTCCCATGCTCTTGAACCTCCTCCTAGACTAGATTCCACCCAAATTTAGGATTGCAGATTCCAACGAGGATAAGGATATTAATAAAATATACAAATTGTCTCAGCATTGGAGCCAATGTTGGTATTTGTAATCCTTTCCTATAGAGGGAAGGGCGGCTAGCATAATCGAATCTTTGGCCTGATGATGTAACATAGATTTTGTCCCACTGATGTAATTTTAATGGTGTTCATATTTGAAATAGAATATGAATGTTTATAAGGCTTAAGGCTGAGGGTTAGAGGGTCATGATTTTTTATCAAAGATAATTATTAGCTTTTATTTCTCTAGGGTTTTCATATTACTAATTATTACTTTAGGATCCTAGGTTTAGGTTTCATGTTTAAGGAGTCACTATTCATGATGATGGCGGGTATGGTGTAGAGTTTAGGATCCACTATAAAGTTTGCAAATTCTTGGCAAGATAATTTATTATTTGAATTCTTAGCATTAGTTCTAATTAAACAATCATATAGGAATAAACATCTCATGCAAATATCTAGCTGAATTCGCCTGTTTGTCTTCAGGGAATTGGGCATTGGAATTGTACCAAACAATACTCTTGGTAGGGGAGTAAATAAGTTGTGGAGAGCACGTGAAAATGCATTAGACACAGTGTGAGCAAATGCATTAGACAGTGCAAATATCTCCATTAATCCACTAACCTTATGATTATCACAAACCTCTTTTCAACATCAATCTATCATAGAAATATTTTCAATATCACAGAGCTCCTTTCAACCTCAAATAACCCATGTCACTGACACAATGTGAGCAGTAGACAGACAGGTAAGAGCCAGGGGATGAAATGCGGTTGGGACAATTTGGTAAGATCAATTATTGTACAAAAAAAGTGACTAGGGAGGTTTTGGCGTGCAAATCCATTGCAAATGACAGATTGGTGAAATCTGAGGATGTTCGTAGTGTGAAATTAGAGATCGAGAACATGACCATCCTGTTTGGGCACCCTAATGTAGTGGCCCTGAAGGCAGTCTTTGAGGAGGAGGACTATGTGCATTTGGTTATGGAGTTATGTGCTGGTAGGGAGCTTTTTGACCAGTTGTAGAAACAGGGGAGATATTTTCAGCCCGATGCTACAAGATTGTTCAAGAATCTCATGGAAGTGGTGAAATATTGTCATGATAATGGGGTTGTGCACAAGGATCTAAAGCCAGAAAATATTCTTCTTGCAACAAAGTCTTTTTCGTCGCCCATCAAGCTTGTTGACTTTCGATTGGCCACCTACTTTACACCAGGTATGCATTGAGGCTTTCGATCTGATATTTGAAAGAAGGATTATAGGAGAAGGATTATATGAGAAGAATTATTGTTGTAACATTTGTTTCAATTATTTTAGATTTAGGTAGGTCTATATGTAATATAAACTTCAGTCAATATACAGTCCGAGACAGAGTCCAATAGCCATAAAAACCAAATCACGAATATAATAATATTATGGAGTTCAGTTCAAAGTTTAATACCTCGCTCTATTGAGTGTAATATTATGGCGTTAGGTTTAGAGTTCTCCTCGAGTATCCCTGAGTCCTCGAAATGGTTCAAAAGCAGAGTAAAGAATCTAAAGCATCGAACAAACTAATTCCTGCATAGATCTATTTGATGGATAGATAGGATAGAGCCAGTGGTTATACACTGCCAATATATCATATATAAAGGGATAGAAGTAGTAAATAAACCTTCCTTCAATTGGACATAGCGCAAGTATGTGAAAAGAAAATCCACCAGGCCTTACGATAATGAGAAATGAGATGACACAGCGGGTTCAGGTGCGAGGCAGGATGCGTAGGTGGTGAATTGATGGCGAGGATGTATGGATGATTTGTGGATGATGTATGGATGGTGTATGGATGGGTAGTCGGCCGGAGGGCGAAGGTTATCGACAACGGGAATCCGGACGCTGGAAAAGGGCTGCCGACAAAGGTCCATTCCCTTTAGACTTTATCCTACACCTATCTTATATATCAATTTTATTTTCATATTTATGTATAAATGTGTTTGTTTGATGTTTTTGTTGCTTTAAATGTTTAAAATTTTGAAAAACAAATGACTATTTTTATATTCTTTTAAGTTTTGTGATAATTCCCCATATTTTTATTGCCCATAAGTGATATTCTGAACCCAACGATAAAGTTCATATAACAATAAATGTAACATTGATTCTATAACACCTCAAGATTCAAGAATGACCACCAAACAAAACACCCAAAAACCACATCCATTCTTACAAATTTTGGCGGAATGACATGGAAAAAGAACCGACAAACAACAACCAGTTTGTTGCAATTGGAAGGAAAATTCAAAGAGATCAAATGTTATAACTGTAGAAAGGAGCATCGACAAAGAATTTGATACAACTATTGAAAATTTCTTGGGTGGGGGTGTTTCTGGCATGAATCAAGAGAAAATTCTTGTACAGAGTGTAAGCTTGTCCTTCTCAATTGTGTTTCAGCTCCATGAATTCTTAAGCCAAAGAAAGCAAAGTTGTCAAAGATAAGCCTACATTCACATTCACTGGAAAACTAAAGGAGATTCTAGTTGTGTCAAAGTACTAAATAGTAATAGATCAAACTAGAAAACATCCATTTTCCAGCTCAGATGGGACTGATCATATAAATTTGGTTGATAATATAAGTGTCTAACTCTTCTAGTATAGAGATGGATGAGATGAGACAAATCCTCTCATTTGAAAATGAGACAAACATTGTTGATCTTAAGGATTTCTCGCCTACCTTGGACACTAAGTTTATCCCATATAATTAATAGAAGGAGGGTTGTTTGGATATTACTTAATATTTCATACATTTCCTAGTTCTTGTATTTGTATTTTCACTAAATTTTGTTTTTCCTTGGTCTCCTCCACCAGGACCAACACTTTTTCTTTATCCCTTAAATCTAGCCAACTTTATTTTTTCCAAATTTATTTCAATCTCATAGATCAACTGGTGAGAGTAGCATGAGGTCTCCCACAACTACACCAATGGGAATTCTCCTCTTGAAACATGACAATCCTTTCACACATGTTAGTGACCATTTTTACCCATCAAATTACATGGGTATTTTGAGATATCCTTTATAGCTTGGGGAATGTGTATAACCCGTGTGCACATGCCTAAATTTGGGTGATATTTGCACTATGGGATTGATCTAAAAATGAAGAAGACTTGTATTCTTGAAAATATTTGCAAGTTTAATTTTATGTGTTAAAATGCAAATGGATCAATTTGCAACACAAATTTTATGGAAATTACTCATTCAAGATGCATATAAACAGAAGAAATAAATAGTGAACAGAAAACACATAACACAACAAATGATAAAGGAGTTCACCCCTCTCTTGGGCTACATCTCCTGGTCCAGCTTCCAATGGATCTTTTGTATTATTTTCTCAAAGTCCTAAAAAATGTGCTTTGTAATTCTCAAAATTCCAAATAGATGGCTCTAATGGCTCCAGAACATCCAAAAACCCCTAGCTGGGCTTTTTCGGCACCTCGTTTGGCCAAAAATTGAAGAATAGGCTTCCTGGAAGCTCCCCTTCAAACTTGATGTCTCTGGATCGCCAAAATAAACCCTTGTTGCCTCAACCTATCCCCCACGCGCATTTATGTGGAAAAACCCAGCACCAGGCGCAACCGCACAACTAGTGAAAAATGTAGGACGACTATGGGCACACCTAGCCCCTAACCACCAAGGTTGTGGTCATGTGACCCATGTGACCACGCGCAAGTCCAAAAATGGGCTTTGTTTCCAAAAGCAAATGGACAATGGACAAGTGGCGGGTCATTGGTTGTAACAGTTTGAACCACAATACAAAATGAACACGCATACGATATGAACACGGGTCATATGGTAACGTTATATGCAATCGAGGGCTGGGGCTAAGCCCCAACCCAGACCCCTGCACCAACTATTAAACAACTCGAATTTAAATATATTCAAAACCATATATATAACAAGCAATACAGTGTGGTATGTTAGCAACGCAGAGTTTGCAAAAGTTTGGACTGGTGGGGAGGTCCGGGGTTCGATCCCCACGGACTCCATAAATTTTAAACCAACAACCAATAACAAGGTGCCACGTGGCAGCCCACGACTAGGCCACGTGGCACCAAACCATTGGACAAAAAAATGTCACGGTTCAGCATACTATTCGTCCACCTAACTGCCAACTGTCCACCCCTTAGCCTTGCCACCTGTCATACGGTCCTGCCACGTCAGCATCCGTACGGACTGTACGGACTATACAGGCAGCATCCTTTTTTTTTGCTTGTTTTTCGTTTTGAACAGAACGTGATATCTCTCTCTCCCGGCATCTGTTTGAACCCAAATGAGTTGCATTGGGTTCCTAACAATGAGGTCTACACTCCCGTTCGATTTGAAGCAATTCCGAGCACTTTGAATTTTTGAGCAAAATTTGATCCCCTGGATCACACCTCCCCATTGGAAAGCTTTTGGACCTCCAAAAGACTATTTTCAGTCTATCTGAAGATGAGGGTATATCTCCCTCATCTTTACAACCTCAATCCACTTGGCTTTGCTTGGATTTGTACCTTTAAGACCAACTCAAAGATACTTCACATTTCCTCGTTTTGAAGTTCGCATTCTCTTGTCAAGGATTGTGTCTTCATGCAATTCTGTAAGATATTCTGGGGAAAAATCATCTATAGAAGGAATCTGAACATGCTCTCCTTGATCATCAATCAAAGGAGGCTCATACAATTTCAAATTCTCAACATTAACAGCTGCATACATTTGCATATAAGGAGGCAAATCTAAACGGAAGGCATTGTTACCAATCTTGTCAATAATCTTAAACGAACCATATCTAATTGGTTTCAATTTTTTACCTTCTGCTTTAAGCCTCTCCTTACTAATGTAAAGCCAAACTTCATCTCCAACTTGAAAACTGTGATCAACACGATGCTTGTCATGTCTCGTTTTGTACTTGGCTTGACTCTTTTCCAACTGTTCTTGTACCATTTGATGTATCCACTGAATTTGTTCAATGAACTTTTCTGCCCTATCAATGTCATATTGACCACCAATAGAAATATCCTTCCCAAAGATAAAATCTAAAGGAGATTTGGGCAAATAGCCAAAACATGCTTCAAATGGCAACGTTTGAGTTGAAGAGTGGTTAGCTCGATTGTAAGCATGCTGAATGTAGTGTAAATGCTCATCCCAAAGTTTAGGATGCTTGCTGCAATAACCACGAAGAAGATGCACCACTGTTCTATTTACCACTTTTGTCTGACCATCGATTTGCGGATGAAAAGTTGTGCTCTTTTTCAGTTTGGTGTCCATGACTGCCCATAAACTCAACCAAAAACTTCCAACAAATCGAGAATCTTGATCAGAAATAATGGATTTAGGAAATCCAAAATGCACCCAAACATTTTGAAAGAACATTTGTGCCATTTGCTCAGCTGTAACCCGCTTCTTACAAGGCATCAAAATACACATTTTGCTAAATCGATCAACCACAACATAAAGATAATCATGATTTCATTTAGACATAGGTAGACCTCCTACAAAGTCCATAGAAATACT
>JZKD02S1675556.1:83169-100699 GCA_000966675.3 Picea glauca
CCCTCTAGGGGAAGAAAACCCAGTAAAACTTCCTTATTATAGATTGCCAATACAATGTCAAGAGATAACTCAAACCAATATAGAAAGTCCTCTCCAAAAGATGCGCCACTCTTCTTTCTCTCTCTCCAACTGGTAAATCGAAACTTGCCTCTCAGAATGAGCAAGTGAGTTGTGTGTTAAAGTGAGGCGTTGGCCTCTCTATATATACAAGTCTGGCACGTGTGAAGTGTCTTCACTGGCAGGGCCGACTTCTCACTCTGGGTGGGTAAACCCACCTTTATTATATTTCAGGGTCTCAATAACACTGTTGGGGCCAACTTCTTATTCTGCCTACTACAATTGTCTATTGACCAATCCGCAAAAGGGGATTTGGTCCTAATACAACAACCGACATGATCAATCCACAATGGGGATTGATCCCATGAATAATATATCAATAATAATAAGAATACTCTTTGCAGTTACATTATTTCAACACTCCCCCTTAACAAGAAGGGTATTCTTCAACAACATCAGGTGAGCGAGGTCTGCATCATCAGTGGCATCAGGAGGATAGTATCGTCAATATCATCTTGGAACATTGGCTGGCATATTTATAAGTCATCGGAAATTTTCTCCATCGGCAGCATCGTCATTCTCAAAAGAATGCCATCATCATTTGCATCAATATGTATCAGTATAAAATGATACCTCATCACAGCACTAGGGTAGCCCATCATAGTACTAAACTGGCTCTATATCACAGTTGTTAAGCTGGTAGCTCAGTGCAAGTCACATCTTTCTTTACGTCTAACAACTAGGTCAGAAGCAAGGAACACATAATCTTGCTTTACGTCTAACAACTAGGTCAGAAGCAAGGAACACATCATCTTGCTTTACGTCTAACAATTAGGTCAGAAGCAAGGAGTCATCTTGGTTTACGTCTAACAGCGAGGTCAGAAGCAAGGAACACACACATCATCTTACTTTATGTCTAACAGGGAGGTCAGAAGCAAGGAGTCATCTTGCTTTATGTCTAACAGCGAGGTCAGAAGCAAGGAACATATATACTCCCCCTTTCAGGGAGGGTCCTTTCGGACTATACCAGGCTTATCTTGAAAGTGTTCAAACTTTACACGAGATAGAGGTTTGGTCAACACATCAGCAACTTGTTCATCCGTGCTAACATACAGGAGCTTCAAGGCTCCTCTCTGCACCATGTCACGGATGTAATGATAGTGAATCTCTATGTGCTTCGACCTGTCATGGAATACATGACTCTCCGTCATCTTTATGCAGTTCTAGTTGTCACATAGGATCGCGGTTGCTTCCATTTCTAGGTCAAATAGACCGGTCAACAACTTTCGAAGCCATATAGCTTCACAACTAGCAGAACATGTGGCAATGTACTATGCTTCCGCTGTGCTGAGAGCAATACTAGATTACTTCCTAATCTGCCACGAGATCATGGTTGATCCCAAACTGAAACAACATCCGGAAGTGATTTTTCTGTCAGCAACACTACCTGCCCAATCTGAATCAGTGTATCCACTCAATGTGAAATTATGAACTCCGTCATAACTGAGACCATAATCTAATGTACCTTTAAGGTACCTCATCACATGTTTTGCAGCCACTAGGTGAACATGTCTGTGTTCTACCAGAAATTGACTCAAGGTGTTCACGGCAAAACAAATGTCTGGTCTGGTGTTCGTCAAGTACATCAACGATTCAATAATCTGTCTGTACAGTGTGGCATCTATCAAGTCCGACGAAGTATCGACCAACAGCTTCAGCTTCACTTCCATGGTTGTATTCATGGGCTTGCATTCTAACATGTCAAATCTCTTCAGGATTTCAACTGTGTACTTCCCTTGGTTAAGGAAGATCCTCTCTGGACGTTTACATACCTCAAGACCTAGGAAATAGTGCATTAGGCCGAGGTATTTCATCTCAAATTCTAAAGCGAGTCTCTTCTTACATTCGGTGATGAGCTTTTCTTCTCCAGTTAAGAATAAGTCATCCACAAACAACAATAGCATTATTGGCCCATCGTTCATAATTTTGAATTAGAGATTTGAATAAGCTTTACTCTTGGTAAAGCCCAAGCTTGTCAAGAAACTGTCTATACGGCCATACCAAGCTCTAGGAGCTTGCTTCAATCCGTATAAGGCTTTCTTCAATCTGCAGACATGAGACTTTCTGTCTTCAACCTCAAATCCTTGGAGTTTCTCTATATACACTTCCTCTTCGATAACACCATTCAGGAAAGTTGTCTTCATGTCCATCTGGTACAACTTCCATTTCATTTTAGCTGCAAGAGCTATGATGGTTCTGATCGAAGTGTATCTGGCTACAGGAGCGAATGTCTCTTCATAGTCAATGCCTTCTTTCTGGGAAAATCCACGAGCGACAAATCTTGCTTTATATTGCTCAATACTTCCATCAGCAGCATGTTTTATTTTGAAGAGCCATTTTGATTATACCACATCCTTACTTTTTGGTCTGGGAATTATTTCCCATACATCGTTCTTTATTATGGATTGGTATTCCTCTGTCATGGAATCTGCCCATTCCTTCTTTTGAATGGATTCTTCAAAGCAGGTAGGCTCCTTATCTAAGAGATCACACATCAAAGTCGTGTAACTGGAGAATGGATTTGGTCTTTTCACCTGTCTCGAGGTTCCTTCTAGAACACCATACTTCTCTCCATCTTGAATAAGCTCTCTTACCCAAGCAGGCTTTCTTTTATGGAAGAAGGTTATTTGAGGAGATTCTTGAACTTCTGTTACATCATGGTCTTTAGGAGTTTCCTCATCAAGGGAAGTTATGACTTCCCTCACTGGTTCTGCAGCTCTGGGAACTTCCCTCACGGATTCTGCAATCCTGGGAATTACGGGTTCCTCTTCATATACTTATTCAAGCTGGCATCTTCTTGATTTCTTAAGTGTTGCTTCTTCATCAAAGGTCACGTCCCTGCTGATTTCAATGTGGCAGTGACATGGTATGTAGATTCTGAAGTCCTTGGAGACCTCACAGTATCCCACAAATATTCCCTTCTTTCTGGAGGGTTCCAACTTGTTTCTCTTCTCTTTCGGAATGTGTATGAAGACTGGGCAGCCAAATATTTTGAGATGGATTACCTCTGGCTTCTTTTTGGTGAACATCTCTTCTGGGGTCTTGAACCCAAGTGCGCTATGGGATAATCAGTTCTGCACATAAACAACTGCCATTGCTACTTCTACCCATAAGCACATAGGAAGATCTTGATCATGGATCATGGTATTTACAGCTTCCATAATTTTTCTATTCTTCCGTTCAGCTACATCATTTTGTTGAGGATTATAGGGAGTAGTGAGTTCCCTCTTGATCCCAACATCTCTGCAGAAGTTCACGAACTCTTTTGAGGTATATTCTCCTCCATTATCTGACCTAAGTATCTTAATATTCCTTTCAGAAAGATTCTCTATCAAGGCTTTGAATACCTTGAACTTGCTGAATACTTCATCTTTAGATTTCAATAAATATATCCAGGTCTTGCGAGAATAGTCATCAATGAATGATACATAGTATACATACCCACTTAATGGAGGATGATGGCATTGGGCCACACACGTCTGAATGAATGAGTTCCAATACTCCTTCTTCTTTGTTGTCCCTCTTTGAAAAAGGGTTCTTGATATTCTTCCCCTGCGCACATCCATTGCACATGCCTTCTTGATCAACCTTGAGTTCTGGTAAACCTATGACAACTTTTCATATGTATGGTAGCGCCTTGTAGTTGATGTGGGCTAATATTCTATGCCAAAGTTCGCATGAGTTTTCAATGGCATGGGTCATGGCAGTCTCTGGGTGACCCTTTAGCTTATATAATCCATTTTCTTCATTTCCAATGACGATTGTTTCATTTATGGTTTCTCCTCTAGCCCACATGAGAACTTCTCCATCTATAAAGGAAACTCTATAGCCTTTCTTGTCTAAAGATGATATGGAAAGTAAGTTCTTCTTCAATCCCGGTACATAGAGTACGTCCTTCATCTTTATTGAGTTTTCTGAATCTAGCTTGTAGTTTGATTCTCCCACTCCCTTTATGGGATATTGGTACTCATCTCCAAGTGTCACTTTTTGAGAAAAAATATTTTCTGAAATACAAGAGAGAGTACTTCTCTTACCCGTCATGTGCTTTGATGCACCACTATCAATGAGCCATCTATCCTCTTTAGGTGTTACTGATCCTGAGAGGGCCGAGATCAAGACATGATCCTTGATCATCTTTGTAGGCGGCTCTTTATCTTCGACTATGTGGGCATGTTGCCTCTTATGTTTCCTCTTGTATTCTTCTCGTCTGACTGGACAAGAATTCGCCTTGTGTCCCATCTTATCACAATGATAGCATTGTATGGATGAGAGATCTCTTTCCTTGTGTTGTCCTTTCTTCTAAAATCTCCTTGGATGAGATTCTTTGTTATTGAATTTGTTTGATGGTTGAGGCTCTCTATGAGTATCCCTTTTGAAGTAGGGTTTCTTCCTTCCTCCTTTTGTATGAGCAGCTAGGGCTTGATCATCATCCCTTGCTAGTAGTGTTTCACAGTTAGCTACCCTTGTCTCTTCTTGGATGCATTCTTCCCATAGGCTATCAAATTGCAACTTCACGGCTCTGGCACATATTGTTTGAATGAATGCATCCCAAGGTCTTGTAAGACCATTTAGGGTCATCATTACGAATTCGTCTTCATCTATGGTGTCTCCAACCACTTTTAACTGTTCTTTAATCTCTGAGATTCTGGAGAAATATTCTTGAATTGTTTCTCCTTTCTGCATCTTCGTATTCTTCAATTGAGATCTTAGGTTCATCTTTCGGTTGATGTTGTTTCCTTTGTATAATTTTCTTAGAGAATCAAACATCTCTTTCGGAGTGTTCTTGGACGATACATAAGGGATCAGGTTTTCTTTGATTGAATCTGCAATGATTCTTTGAGCCCTGATTGAGTCCTTTTGATGCTTTTCTTTCTCTACGACATCTTCGGGTTCCGACACTTCTATTTTGATGAACCTTGCTAGGTCATTCTCTGCAAGGATCAAACCGATCCTATACTTCCAAGAACGTAAGTTGTCTATGCCTTCTAGTTTCTCAACAAGCTTTGTGCTTGCAGACATCTTGTACTCGGGGCTATGAAAAATGACCAAAAATAAAAAATGCTCAAAATCAATTTTTGACCTTACCAGAAGGTGCGCTTGGCTGAGGCGAGTAGCCTGGTGTACTTGGATTTGAGAAAATCCAAATTTTTCCTTTCCAAATTTGATCAACGGATTTCTAGACTGGTGCTTCTGGTTTTCTGGTACCTTTGGTACTCTAGTACTTCTGGTACTCTGGTTTTCTGGTACTTCTGCTACTTTTTGAAACTAGGGTTTCAATTTCTGGGAGATCCAGCCACTGAAAAGGTGCGTTGAAGGTGCTAAAATGATCCTTGGGGGAGGGCGCAACTTTCTAGGTGGTTATGGAGCTGAAAGGCTTCACTTTTGAAAAACCTTAATTTGCAGGTACGACAACAATGACGCTTTTCTCTTGTGAAATATGCTTCCTTCAGGTTGGCTCTGATACCATGTTAATGCTTATGCCATTATTATAGTTCTTTGCATTTCAATAGATAACAACAACATAAGAACAAGATCACTGAGAAATACACATTCCTTATTATAGATTGCCAATACAATGTCAAGAGATAACTCAAACCAATACAGAAAGTCCTCTCCAAAAGATGTGCCACTCTTCTCTCTCTCTCCAACTGGTAAATCGAAACTTGCCTCTCAGAATGAGCAAGTGAGTTGTGTGTTAAAGTGAGGCACTAGCCTCTCTATATATACAAGTCTGGCACGTGTGAAGTGTCTTCACTAGCAGGGTCGACTTCTCACTCTGGGTGGGTAAACCCACCTTTATGATATTTCTGGGTCTCAATAATAATTGTTGGGGCCGACTTCTTATTCTGCCTATTACAATTGTCTGTTGACCAATCCGCAAAAGGGGATTTGGTCCTAATACAATAAATGACATGATCAATCCACAATGGGGATTGATCCCATGAATAATATATCAATAATAATAAGAATACTCTTTGCAGTTACATTATTTCAACAAATATTAATGGCACATCTATGAGACATATATTTTTATACCTTTGACCTAAAATTCTTTGTGAGTTTTGACAAAACCTGTGACCATGGCTCTTCACAACGTTGATAAGAATTCTTCTCTAGTCAATCATGTTGGCATGGCACTCATAATATCTTCCTAGTTCTTTAAGTTGGTTGTGCATATTTAATTGGTTTTCATCGTCGATTTCCACAAGGAATTTGTTCTCCCATTTATCGAGACCATCATAGCTAATTTTAAGCATGCTTTGTATATCCTCGGGAAGTATGTTGGTGATTTTGAGAAATTGTGCTTCCGAGTGGTTTAAATAATTTTTCCCACGATGAAGCGACCTAAGAACGTTAATAGATAATGGAAATCCTTGGAACTCATTCAAAAAAAATTCAATCATTTTGTTGAATACTACAACACGATGAGACTAGTCGAATGCATACGAGCAAAAGAGCCCTAAGGAGACACAACTCCTACATATTATACTCTCACCATCTTTATTTTATTAACTTTGTACACAATAAGAAACAAACTCAATGAATGTCATGGTTTCGCTCCTAATTACTCATTCATAGGAATTATAAACAAAAATATTAGGATGAGGATTAAGAAAGAAAAACACGAAGATGCAACACAGGTGTCCTCTTTTTCTTACAAATTCATAGATTTGGTAAAGTGTAGGGGATGAATAACATTTGTAGGAATAAGCATGCTATAAATGATATAATTTGACTTGTGGTCTCCAATGCAACCCATCAATGTGGGGACACTATATAAATGAAGCTTGCAACCCAGTTCACATAGAAAGTGTTGAATGAAATTCACAAACATTGGATTCTTCAAACATGGCACGTAGAATAAGAAGTTTTAGTCTGGACGCATATGGAAAGCATGCAATGCCCACGAATATCATTGCAAGCATAGATTAGGTACATGTCTGGTTTGCAAACATGTTGTTGATTATATGTAATAGGAGCTCCCAAAATTGCCCTGGTTATAATGGCATGTGATCTGATACTTATATGGTTTAGGAAAATTGTAAGTGTTATGTTGTTTGTAACTGATGTTAGGGTTTTTGGAAGCCATGAACATACCTAGAACATAAGGGGCTCAGTCTTGAATGATTACCAATTTTTCAAAGGAGATCTTAGTGAGGAGCACAGGGAGCACCCTCGACTATTCTAGAATAATTAAACGCACTTACCAATTGCAATGTTTCTTCCAACTAAGGTAATGAAAAATATTTCATATATTTCTCGTTAGATCTACAATTCAAAAAAATTTCAAGAAAAATTACCACGATTTCTTTTAAACTAATTTCTACTTGTATTTGTTAAGTTACCAACTTAAAAAAATGTAAAACAATATTTACAGGAAACCATGTATTTTTGAACGATGAATCAAAATATGTACATGTATTTTTAAACGATGAATCAAAATATATACATATTTTAATATATCTACTAGAGAAATTTAAAGAAATATGAATCAAAGTGACATCAAGGATCCTAAGAGAAAAATTTAAGCCAAATAACCAACAAATTTGTTTTTTCTAATTTTCAATGTCTTTTTATTTCTCATTTTTAATGTAAGTTTCATATTTGCATTTATCTAAAGTTAAAAAAAAAAATCATTTTTTAAATTGTCGGTATATGTTTTATTACCCATCTTGGCTTACTAGGACCTATTAAGTAGAAATATATTGAGGGTAATCCATAAAAGTTTCATATTTGCATTGATTAAAGTCTTTTAAAATTTTGTTTTTTAATTATCAATGTATGTTTAATTTCCCATTTTGGCTTACTATAACCTATTAAGTAGAAATATATTAAGGGTAATCCATAAGAGAACTTTTTAGTATATGTTAAGTACAAATATTTTAGGTATTAATTGTGCATATTCTTTGATAGTATTTAAGAATCGTTTGCAGATTTGAAGCACACCGTTCCATCTTCGTTGATTTTGTTGATTTTATATAATTATCCTTTGCAGAAGAAGACTTAGAATAGATAGGTTGTTAGTGCATATTGTAGTTTGTAAGGAAGTGGAAGTCCTAAACCAAACATCACGAAACCAAAGAAGTGTTGAGTAGTTTTCTTGTTTGATTTTTGGTTTTAAAAGGTTAAATAGATTGGAGAAGGCCTCGGGTTCGATTCACGATGGTTGAAATTTTGACAGAAACTGGATTTGTTTCTTTAGCAGTGTGAGGAGAATGAATTTATTTCTTTCTTTGGCTATGGTAGGAGAATGAGAGAGATATTGTAGGCAATCAGTGTGGGAACCAAAAAGAGGATTGTCACTTTTATTACAATTTTTCATCTTCTCGATACTTCGATAGAAGATAAATAATGAAGAAGAGTAACAAACCAAAGATAATTAAATACATTACATGGTTAGAACCTTGTTGTATTATGTTTATGTTTAGTCTTCTCAGTTTGTTCTTAACTCTAGCTTGAGATTTGATCATTGTCATTTCCTACAACATGTCATTACATAATTACACAACTAAGGCAACTTTTAAAAAGGAGTTGCAAAAATCAGATACAAATTGATAACAAATGCCAAAAAGAACAAGAAGGAAACATTCAGTAAAATATAGTTGTGCAGTAAATGACCTAGGACTTTTCCTTTAATCTGACTATAGGTGAAAGGAAAGAATCCTTTTGATCTGACTTAAAATAACATCTTGTCGAAGATATTAAGAATTAAAATTCATAAACCATGTATCGATTACAACATCAACATGTCGATTCATCATGTGAGTTAATTCCAAATGTAGATATCTCATGGATTGAGAATTCATCAATGAGATGAAATTGATTTCCTTCTACAATTTAAGATAGTCTTTATTTCATTTTTCTAAATTCTAAACCAAAATGTTATAAGAATTATTGATTTCAAGAATAAAAAGTATCTAGAAATGAAGTTTCAGTGGATGAACAGAAATGATGAAAAAAAATTAGAATGCCAATACTGAAACCTAATCCTTGATCTAAAGGGACCATGAACAAAATAACTAACCAGTATAAGCGCGAAACGTTTTGGCTTGTACATAATTCAGATTGAAATCACAACCTCAACAATATTTGAGACCTAAACCAAGGATTAATACCTAACCAACTTCTCACATACTGATCATCAGTTTAATATGAAAATTCTTAAGATACACTCTTGTTGTGGCCCTTTAGTATTTCCGGGTTTCTTTCAGTTTATTTTTGTAATGAAATACATAACAACTTCTCAATCAATAAAAACATAATCATTACATAAATAATCCAAAAAAAGGGTTCTAATCAATCCTTCGTTGTCAAAAATAGATATGCAAAGTATGCCCATTTTTGTAATTTATTGGCTGTAAAAAGATATTCAGAAACAAAGCTCTGTTATTTTCTAATTTTTTCTTAAGAGATGTATCTTCCCTACAAAAATAGGGAACTGAATGTAAAATTCCAACCTAGTATCTTCATCTCACACAGAATCACTTGAAAAGACTTAAATGATATGCTTTCGATCTAGGCAATAATCCAACAATGAGGTTTGCCTTCAAATTTTCTATCATAATTAAAAATCGATTGCTAAGATATTGAATACAATCCTACATTATTTTCTTAATGTTTCAAAATATGCTTGTAATTTTCTATTAATGAAGCAATAACGTACACTGCATATTGTCTTACATGCATTTTAATTTCTATCATAATTACAAACCGATTGTTGAGACCATGAATACATTCCTACATTATTTTCTTATTGTTTCAAATATTCTTGTATTTTTCTATTAACGAAGCAATAATGTATACTGCATACCATCTTACATGCAATTTAACCAAGAGGCAGGTAATCTAAAATTAAAAATTATCCCATCCATTGGGGTTTCCATTGATGTTCTGGTCTGCCTCCCACCCGATTGGAATGTCAAAATGGGATAAGGGCCAAGTCCTGTGAAACTTTGGCAGAACAAACACCCCTCATGCTTGGCACCTGAGCAGAAAGAAGTCTGTGTTATGTGGTGAAACCACACCTTGAGGTGTGTTTCTCAAAACAACTTCCAAAACAAAAAGAAAATAAACATTGCATCAATCTGTGTTATGTGGTGAAACCTCACCTTGAGGCATGTTTCTCAAAAAAACTTCCAAAAAAGAAGAAAATAATTAGTGCATCAAATTATATTGGCCTCAGTTTTGTTCTAGTATGTTAACCTCTAGACAGTTCGATTAAAATTTTGAGCATGACACTATCCTCTATTTTTTTTCCTTTTCTTGCATAGTTTGTTGTCCCTAAATCCCTTTGAGGGTGATGGTAAAATGATAATATTTTTGATAAATTGGAGCATCATTTCCAAGAAAAGGAAATATTGAGAAGATTCATCCTTACCACCTGGCTTAGAAACCCATTATGGAACCTAGGCTCTGACTCTATCTCATGAGCTATCTGGAAGTTGATGGAAAAAAGGCCAAGATTAGCTTCACATACTACTTCAAAAATTAAAATCAAATTCACTACAAAACTCCAATACAGGATTCTTTTTTTGGGGTTTCTAGGCGAACAAGGGTTAACAAATATGGGATGAATGGCGAACATTTTTGAGCTAGGAAACCTTATGGCGTACATAAATTGGCAGGACTCAGTGGAATCACAATAAAAACTATTTTTATATCTTCATTGTACAAGGGTTTATCCCTAGAGACAATATCTACGATGGACAACCTATGATGAGAAAGAAAGGAATGTACCTGAATGGGATATTGCAATTTGGAGGCGGTGAAAAATAAACGTGACAAAGATAAGATTCCATCAATGGTCAATTATGATAGGCCTTCGACAGACAACAAAGGCCTCCATTCTAATAGACATTCAGTGTAAAAATGCCCTCGATTTTTCGTTGTTTGGCCATCTTATTGAAGCTAAAGGGCCACAAACCTGAGATCGTTGAGAGAAAAATTCTAAAAGAAAGTTGGAGGTTGCACCATGCATTTCCATGAGAACAATTCTGACGACCAATGTCAGTGGGATGTGAGTCAGTGAAGAGAAGATACATGGAAAGCGAGGATTCGTGATTGTTGATGAATAGGTGGCATTTCTTCATAGGTTTTGGGCATACGACGAAGGTCTCCAAGAGGACCTCCCTTTATATAACACCTTAGGTGTAACAAGTTATGGTTTACAAGGTAATTGAAGACACTAAAATAAATTTATACAATATTAAAACTTAAAATTCTTAACCTTACCATTTCAATTGGGATTTTGTGGAGACAGAAGGCATGTGCTATTCACATTTATTAATGATAATAAATTACACCATATTTGGGATGTGCTATTCACATTTATTAATGATAATAAATTCCACTATCTTTGGGATTTAGTGATAATGAAATACATTTAGTGTTATCTCTGGAGAAATTCGATAAAATTGGAAAGATAGAGGGAATATTAACATGGCCCCTGTAGAAGGATGACACATTTGGTAATGATAATAAATTTCATCACCTTTGGAATTTAGTGATCATAAAATGATAGAAGGTGATGACTCTTCTTAATGATTGATAGGTTTTTTCTTTTTTTAATTTGAAGCAATATCAATATTAATCTTTCATTTTTGTTAGGGATCTAACCTCCCTAAGGTGATGACTCTTCTCATGTTGTTTGTATATGCACATATACAGAAGAGCGCATATACGAAAGGTGAATATACAAACAACCCATATACGAAAGGTGCATATACAGAAGAACTTTACGGTAATCCAAATGCATCTTCCTTATATGTGTGCTTCCATATATCTGCATTTAAGGAAGTTTCCATCCATAAATTCACATTTATAGGTGCATTTATATGCATCATCTGTATATGTGCATATACGGAAGCACACATATATGGAAGACACCATTATGGAAGTGGCCAACTTCCGTATATGCGCATTTATGGAAGTCGTCGTTCATATATACGTCGTCTGTATATGTGCATATACGAAAGCGTGCATATACGAAAGTGCGCATATACGGTCGACGCATATGTTCCAAGTCCATTTTAGAGTCAATTAGTAGTATATTGTATACTACAATATTGTTTTTAATAGGACCTACATTTACTACAATATTGTTTGTATACAATATGCTACTAACTGACTCTAAAATGGACTTGGCATATATGTGTCGTCTGTATATGCGCATATATAGACGACTCATATATGGACGACGAATTTCGTAAATGCGTATATACAGAAGTTGACCACTTCCATAATGGCGTCTTCCGTATATGTGTGCTTCCATATATGCGCATATACGAACAATGCATATAAATGCACCTATAAATGTGCATTTACAGACAACAACTTCCTTAAATGTGCATATATGGAAGATGAATTTGGATTACTGTAAATTTATTTTGTATATGCATCTTCCATATATGCGTAGTTCGTATATGAAACTTTTGTATATGCGCGCTTTCGTATATGTGCATATATGGATGACGCCTATAGGGACAACGACTTCCATAAATGCACATATACGGACGGTGCATATATGGAAGTTGGTCACTTCCATAATGGCGTCTTATGTATATGTACCTTCTGTATATGTGCACTTTTGTATATGCGCATATATGGATGACACATATATAGATGACGGCTTCCATAAATGCGCATATATGGGCTACACATATACGGAAGCTGGCCACTTCCATAATGGTGTCTTTTGTATATGCGCGCTTCTGTATATGCGCATACATGGATGACGCATATAAATGTGCATTTACGGATGACAACTTCCTTAAATGAGAATATATAGAAGCACGCATATATGGAAGATGAATTTGGATTACCGTAAATTTCTTTCGTATATGCACCTTTCGTCTATGTGCATATACAAGATGATGCATATACAGACGATGGCTTCCGTAAATGTGCATATACAGACGATTCATATACGAAAGTTGGCCACTTCCATAATGACATCTTTCGTTTATGCACGCTTTTGTATATGACCATATATGGATGATGCATATACGAACGACGACTTCCATAAATGCACATATACAGACTATGCATATACGAAAGCTGGCCACTTCCATAATGGCATCTTCCATATATGCGCACCTTTTGTATATGTGCATTTCTATATACACAAATGTTCATATACATAAACAACTTTTGTAAATGTGCATGTATGAACAACGCATATACAGAAGATGGCCACTTCCATAATGGCATCTTACGTATATGGGCACTTTCGTATAAACACATATACGAATGATGCATATAAATGCGCATATAAATGTGCATTTACGGATGACAACTTCCTTAAATGTGCATATATAGAAGCACACATATATGGAAGATGCATTTTGATTATCGTATATTTCTTCTGTATATGCACTTTCCGTATATGCATGCTTCTGTATATAAGAATATATGGATGAAGGTTTCCGTAAATGCACATATATGGATGACGCATATCGAAAGTTGGCCACTTCCATAATCGTGTCTTTCATATATGTGTGCTTCCGTATATGCGCATATACGAATGATGCATATAAATGCGCATATAAATTTTCATTTATGGATGACAACTTCCTCAGATGCGCATATCTGGAAGCACACATATACAGAAGATGCATTTGGATTACTGTAAATTTCTTCCATATATGCACCTTTCGTATATGCATTGTTCGTATATGAACACTTTCGTATATGCGCATATACAGAAGACGTCTTCCGTAAATGCGCATATACGGACTACACATATACGAAAGATGGCCACTTCCATAATGGTGACTTTTGTATATGTGCGCTTCTGTATATGCGCATATATGGATAATGCATATAAATGTGCATTTATGGACGATAACTTCCTTAAATGTGCATATATGGAAGCACGCATATACGAAAGATGCATTTGGATTACCGTAAATTTCTTTCATATATGCTCCTTCTGTATATGTACGCTTCTATATATGCACATATACAGATGACATCTTCCGTAAATCCGCATATACAGAATATGCGTATATGGACGACGCATATACGAAAGATGGCCACTTCCGCGAATGCACATATATGCATCATCAATATATGCACCTTCTGTATATGAGCGCTTCTGTATATGCGCATATACTGACGATGCATATACGGATGACGAATTTCGTAAATGTGCATATACAAACAATGCATATATGGATGATAACTTCCGTAAATGTGCATATATGGACGATGCATATACAGACGACGAATTTCGTAAATGTGCATATACGGATGACACATATACTGAAGTTGGCCACTTCCATAATGACGTCTCCCGTATATGTGCGCTTCCATATATGCATGCTTTCGTATATTCATGATTCCATATATGCGCATTTAAGGAAGTTGTCATCCATAAATACACATTTATACGCGCATTTATATGCCTCGTCCGTATATGCGCATATATGAAAGACGCCATTATGGAAGTGGCCAGATTTCGTATATGCGCATATACGAAAGCGCGCATATATGGAAGACGCCATCATGGAAGTGTTCTTATTGGATTCCAATCAATTTCACATGGTTGCAAACCTTTATTTCTCCTAACAATAGTGTTTTATTTTACAAGACTGACACCATTTCATCCTACCAATGTGATTTTTGGACACATTGGTCAATAGATGTTTGGAAGAAACACTGCCCATTGATTCCGACCACAACAAAATTCCCTATAAAATATTGACGGGCCTTAGCATAGTTAAAAAGTATAGACATTAATAACAAAATCTGCAATTCTTATGCTAATCACTCTAATTATCCTTTTTAATGATGAACATACATCTTTTCTCATGCAATAAAGTTAATGGATGAAATCACAACCCTTTATTTATTGTAACGACAAAAAACATTCAAACCATATCAAATCGTGTCCATTAAAATCTCATATATTGTAATTAAAATCCCATTAAATATGGCCATTTCCAAAGTCTCCTTCATCTCTTTTGCAACTTCCACATATTTGTCCTCTGTTATGGAATCTCCAAGAGACAACTATTGATCCAAGACTCATGAGATAACCTAAAGTTGATACTCCAGTTTCCTTATCCCCAACAAATTCTGAATCAAAATATCTTATGAGGTTGAATTCATCTACCTTAGAGTACCTAAGTGAAAAACCTTGATTTCCTTTCAAGTATTTTAGAACTCTTTTTGCAGCAAACCAATGTCCTTCACAAGGATTTTTCATGAACCAGAAAGAATCCCACAACAAATGAAATATTTGGTATGGTGGTAGTAAGATAGATAATACTTTCCACAAGTTTTCTATACTTGGTTGCATCCTCAAATTCATTCTCTTCTTTTGATGCGAGCTTCAAGTTCTATTCCATTGGAGTAGAAATATGATTGCACTTAGCCATTCCAAACTTGTTCAATAGTTCTCCAATGTACTTATTTTTGGAGATGAATATGTACCTTGAATTTTGAATCACCTCAATGCCCAAATAGTAGTGAAGATGTCCCAAATATATCATCTTGAATCCTTTCTTCAATTCCTTCTTTATGGATGCAATGTAACTCTCATTGTTCTCTATTATCAACATATCATCTACATATACTACAATATATACAACAATTTTTCCAACTTTCTTCACAAGAAAAGTTGCATCGTCAATAGGAATGGCCCTAGGATTCTTACATCGTACAGATAAATCTGATAAAACCTTCATTGTATTTATTAAATTTTATCACATGATATCATTCTTCTCAAAACCAAGATGTCGATGTACCAATTCAAAATGACCAACTATACTAGCATAACATCTCTACCAATTCAAAGTGACTATTATGCTAATTAAAAATGAGCAACGACTAATGGTCCTCATACAAACTATTGGGATGCCACGTTCATGGCCATGACTATAAATAAAACTCTCAACATCCAGAAATGAGAACGATTAAATAATGTGGAACTTGGATTCATAAATGAGACATAAATGGTGGTATTTACATGATACCATTCACACAAGCAATGGGAGCGTGAATTGAACAATAGACTGGGGCGTGAAACGAACAGTCGATGGGAATAGACCTAAGGTTGAGGTTCTCAGTGGGAAGACGAATGATGATGAGTGTGGATTGTGAGGTCGAGAGGTGGTCTATGTCGTGAGAATCAAGTTAGTAACATGAGGATGAGTGGTCGTGCAAGTCGAGGGAAGATTGGAGAGAAAGAGTGGTGCAACATGAAGGCATGCAATTTAGGGTTCAAACAACTTTATTGAAGCATAAGTGTGTGTTTTGGAAGTTGAGGTACCTTTAGACAATGCAGAGTCACCCATGAAAGACACAACATTTGAAAATAGAGATGCAACGATGGGCATAAGCTTTTGATCGTGTAGGGAAGGTAAAAATAATTGCAACGAGAATCACCGAAAGAAATCATGGTTTTCAGATGAGTGGTTGCAGGGAAACCAAAGAGAATAGGGTTTAATCAAGCCATGGAAGAGAATAGACCATAGAATAAGAATAGAAAGGAAAATATGGGAGAGGGAATTTTCTACCAATAGGAGAAACACTCATGGATTTAACTGCATTGGCTCTGATACCATTGACAGACCAGGGATGACAGAAAAGATAACTCCACACTTGATGTGCTTGGAAGTGGATTGGCATTAACATAATAGGTGCATAAATAAAACAACAAATGAATGTTGGTCTTCCATAACTCAAGACGCTTCATATCACCTATGACTCTTTATACTTACAATATTATTACAAGTAAGGCTTTTAACACTTTCACAAAGAATCCATGCATCACGTGATTAATCAATTTTAGGATGGCTAGTAACATTATTTGGTTGATCCATGTGTCATTATCTATTTTTGTGGGCTCACCCCATGTTTCGAATTATGTTTTGAGTATATCACTTCGGATATGACTGAGTTTAATTCACATTGACATTAATGATACTTTTAATGTATAAATGAAAATTTTATAAGAGGATTGCATTGGTTAAAGTTGTTGTGGGTTTACTTTTAACCTTAAGTCATTGTATAAAATCCTTTTCAGAGAAAAGAAAGTGAGAAAAATAAATTCACTTTCAAATATGCAAGAGTTACATTTCCTTTTGAGCTTGAGAATACCTTCCAAATAGACATTGGGAAACCTAATTAAAAAAATTTGACCTCAAGAACTAAGTTACCTATATCGAGAACCATGTTACAATGCTCAATCTAGTTAGGTTTTTTCCTGTATTGGGTTTCTTGGGATATATATTGTCTTCATATGTGTGTGGATGGTGTTTTATTTTGATCATTTATTTCATTTCTGTATTTTATTTAATTCATAAATTGAAGAAAAGGTAGTAATTAATTAATCTCAGATATGAGGAAAATTAGTTTGCATAGTCTAAGATTTCATAATACTATAATATCTACAGTGACTTCCAATTAG
>JZKD02S1675556.1:124489-151830 GCA_000966675.3 Picea glauca
CTTTTCCGCACATCCCCTCTCAGCAGTTCTGCTATAAATTCAAACTTGTCATTTACATTCATTGACCTCTTCCTGCAGGTCCATTTACAACACATATTCATACTTATGAGTTTTTTCCATAGTCCTTGCCCAGTTCAGTTATATTTACAATCTGGGGGAAACAGGGTGTTACATTATCCTAATCTCAAATCTCCACAATATTCTAAAAAATATTCTTAAATATGAATAGAATAACCCACGTTTTATTTTCAAAGCATATTTATGCTCAACCACAACTCTCACTGGTCTGGTCATGAATTTGTGCAGCTGATCTTCACTGAAAGTTTATGTTTAACATGCTAATACCATGTTTTTCCAGAGGTAGTGAATGGCAGAAGCTGGCAAAGTCATTGAAACGCATGCTAATACTAGGAAAGAAAGATCTCATTGAAAGTTGAATTCAAATGAAGTAAAAGAGGCAAAGTTACATTAACTTGAAATTTGAATTCAAATGAGATAGAAGTGGAAAAAATGCATTAACTCGAAATTTGAATTTGAATTCAAATGAGGCAGAAGGGGGAATGTTGCATTAACATTGGCTTACCTGCATCGGACAAGGAAAAAATGCATTAACTCGAAATTCGAATTTGAATTCAAATGAGGTAGAAGGGGGAATGTTGCATTAACACGCTTACCTGCATCAGACAAGCTGCAAAAACGGAAACCAATACGGCCCAAAAGGGCAAGGGTCGTCGGATCCAGGCGCTGACGTAGAGGATATCGTGTTGTGATGGGAATATGTGCGTCTAACATGCCAGGACCATCATATTGAACATGTGGTGATGTGCTTCCATGTGGATGGCGGACAATGCGATCTGTGTGTATGTGTATGGTTACCATATGTGTATGGTGATGGTTACCATCAATGCTGGAATTTCAAATTTTTCTCAAGTGAAATTTTGATGACAGTCATTTGTTTTTCATGTTTTTCATGTTTTGTCATTTTATTTTTTACTCCAAATTCATGAATGTCAAATTGTCTTGTGTTGTTATATGTAAATATGAGTAGGTCAATGAACTAGAAATCCAAATTCATAAGTGTCAAATTATCTTGTGTTGTTATATGTAAATTTGAGTAGGTCAATGAACTAGGAGTATGGACTAATTAAATTTCAAGGATTAAGATTCTGAAACTAATAAAAAAAAAATTATTGTTATATTTAATCCTTCAACTAACCTTTTTTCAACCCCTTTTCAGTGTGAGGCCTAGGTAAGTGACACACTATAGTAAGCTAAGCACCTAGAATTTATGATGGCTACACTATGAGACAGAACGTCAAACTGATGAGTTGAGATTTTTTATACGGGTAAATTTTGACTTGTGGATTTTATATCCTTGAGATTTTTTATACGGGTAAATTTTGACTTGTGGATTTTGTATCCACTTGTCAAATACCTCTAAAAACCAAAAAAAACGTCGTGTGAGACCTTAAATTCCAAACCTGGTTACCATAGTAAATATCATATGATTATATACATGCACAGACAAAGTCTTAATGACTTTTGCTCCCCCTTCCTATCTATATATGTACTTGATTCTATGTGAAAGTGGTAATAATTTATGAATTTCTATGCTTGATATTGCTCCCCCTTACTATCTATATATGTACTTAATTCTATGTGAAAGTGGTAATAATTTATGAATTTCTATGTTGAGCTGGTAGTTTCAGAATTTGTATTCTAAGAAAGGGAAGTAAATGTCACTGATTACTCCTACATGAATGATACTGAGATTCCTCACAATGATTATATGAGTTTGGTAGCATCTTTTTGTGCCCGATGCAAGTGACGGTTTTCTAGGCCAGTGGCATATTTCTGTACACAATGCAACATGCAAGTGACTGTACCAGTTAGCATAACGTATACATACAAATCTGCGTCAGTATCCGCCCACTAGATGGGCTGACGCCTATAATGTTCCAGCCAGCGAAAATACCGTCTAGTCAGCTCCAGGGTTGGAATTTGATGGCCAAAATGCCCGTCAGAGGCCATTTTGTCCGTCAAATACGGCCAAGTGTGGCATGTGACCGTCTCCAGAAACGGGTATGGAAATTCACAAAATGTATTTATAACGGGTTATTAACTTTGTAAAACGTCATTAATACCTGCACCATTGTCATGTGCTGGAGGTAAGTCCGAATTTCAATAGCTAGTGCTAGTTAATGATTTGCACCCACCACCATTTACTCTCTATTGGTTACCGGACAATGTAAATTGAACCTTCAATAACTACATTGTGGAGTTTGGACTCGGTGGCAAGTTGTAAGTTGCAAATCTGGTTTAGATTCACATCACCTTGGGATAACGCGTGATAGGGGAAAGTTGAAAGTTGAAACCGCTTTTGAAAGCATGGTGTTCTTCTTGAAATTGGATTACATTGTAACCTATAACCCACCTCCTATCGCCCCTATTCCATCCAGGTTGTTGCTAGTTGCCACCTTCGTTGTTGTTCCCATTAATCCTAGCCTCGGTTGAAGTGGGTAGCGCCAAGCAACACCAGATAACCTTCAGCATTGGATAATGTGACCTTCTCTTCCCCTACAGGCTCTCTTATTGGAAAGGATGCGGCTACATGTGTTGTGCACAACCAATAATCAGGTATCATTATTTCTCTGTGTTCTTGGAAGAATTTAGTAGCATTTCATAACATCACTGGAATCTTTTGAAAATATTTCTCTAACTTTGTTCCTAACTCAAACCTTTCAACCTCTTATTATTTCTTTCATCGAACTTGAATATATTGCTCGCTCGTTTCAGATAGTCGTGTTGCTCTATGGATTTCTGAATAAACCAGGAGGGTTGTATCCAAACAGTATCAATGGATTTTTCTTTTTCTTTATGGAAGTATAATGCTGTATATAGGAATTTTCTTTTTCTTTATGAAAGTATAATGTTGTATATATATTCTTCTTGTCGTTCATGTTAAATATGAAAACAATATTTTCCAAATAAACCTATCTTCCAAGTTTAAATATATAATTTTCAATTTTCTATCACTATTTCATGATTTTCCAAGTTCAAATATATAATTTTCAATTTTCAATCACTATTTCATGATTTAGTTTGAAAATTTTTGAAAATTTCATATAAACATTTTCTTAACCGCTTAAACATGAAATAGATTTTAAAAATTTATATTTACTAAATTTCTTATATTCACTTTTGAGGCATGATGTTGTTGTCTCTATATTTCTGTACAAGTTTTTGATGATTTACATAACATCTTGGAATATCAATCTACATGCTAGAGGTGGATTGTTTTTTGAACTCCAAACCTCTGGGATTTTTATGTCAACTCAAAGGTAATTTATGTTGTGCCCTAAACATTCCAATGATTTAAATATAATAAGCAATTTATATATCCCTATTTTTTCAAGATCTAGAATCTCTTTACATAGCATACAAATGTATACATGTAGTTAGCTGAATCTACCTTGTTGTGAAGATTAATGTAGGGATGAAAAGTTTTGTTTCTTGGGTTAAACTAGTTGAATTTTCTTAAAAATCTTGGCAAGCATAGTTTCTCAGTATGCCTGAAATAAGTACATGTGAAATTGATCTCTAGCCTACCAACTCCAAAGGTGACTTGTCAACTTTAATTTGAGCACACCATTTTGTTATGTAAGCTTGAAGGATAATTTTTTTAATATAACTTCAATTATTGAAGGGTTATCTTATCAAATCTTCATTGTTGAAGGGCACAAATTTAGACATAACTTTTTTTTATGGGTAATACAAATACCCAAAACGTCAAAAAAATATTGTTTTGACGGGTAAAGAGGAAACCAAATTCCAACCCTGGTCAGCTCCAACACCTATCCAAATTAGGATTCTGGATAACTTTTAGACGGAAAGATATCTATCCTGATTGGTACTAATAATTGTATGTGCGTTCAACCGTATGCACAAGCTAGCCAAAAAAAATCAATAATGCAACATTTCAGTGGAAAAGAGATTGGTTGGGTTGGGCTGGGTTGGGCTATTCTGCTGCGTATATGGGAGTAGAATGCAAGAGCTTCTGAGTGTGGTTCCAATCCTTCTCAGCTAAATGGAGGAGTCTTAACTAACACATTATTAACAAAATTAATATATTTTTAATGAATTTTAATTCAATAACAACCTCATCCTAAATTATCAATTTATATAATTTATATACATAATAAGAACCTTGAATATCGATTTATGATTTATTCAATTGAGAAAGCTCACAAATAAATTAAGCATTTAGATATAAAGTACGTATAACTGGTTTGGTTTTTAATAATTTAGTTACATATATACTTTCCATACAGATGGAAAAAACCTTTTTTTTATGCTAAGTATTGTATTCAAGGAAAGAAAAGAGTGGCATGCAACAGTTATAACTTTAGACGTGTTGTGGGAGGGAGATGGGCGGGATACCATTTTTAGCATTATTTTTCAAATTTTTGTCGTCTTTCATGGCGGTTTTCTGTTTATAGAAATTGGTTTTTCGGTTCCCCCTAGATGGGAACCTTGTGATTTCCCCCTTTGCCTGGGTGGTTTTGTCCGGGCTTTCTACCCTTCCCACTTTTGTTTTCTTTTATGCAATTTGATGACCATTTATTTTGTCTTTACTGCTTGATTCTCGGGAAGAACTGGAGGTAGGGGCCCACAATATTTGTTTGGTTAACTGGTTCAGTGGTGACATTCCTTTGTGAAGTTGGCAACTCCTAGGATGGAGTTTGAAGCAAGTGGTTTACCGGGCGAGTCCAACGAGGAGGAATGGGACCGTGAGGGTCTTTTCAAGGCTGTTGATGAGTTATGTGGTTTAAATGACACTCATAAGAATTTAGGAACCTCTTTAAACTCTTTGGAACCGTCACCTCCTGCATTATCATCTTTGTCTTCCTTTGGTCTTTCTCCCTGTGATAACAAAGTCTTGAACATCCAGTCCTCTCGGCCTCTTGTTACTGAAGAGCGGTTTGTAACAACAAGTAATGCTCGAATGAGTTTTTTTCAGGAGGTTGGTAACAAGGGTGGTAGTGGTATAACTCATAAGGACATTTGGCCTATCAAGGATCCCTCCTCGAATCATGTTCTGTGTGATATTGAGAGACATAAGAGTTCCACAACCAGGAAAGTTGCCAGAGCCTGGAAGCCGAAAAAAACACGTCGCCGACTGGTTATAGGTATGGACGTCGGGCTCGAGGAGACGTGTCAGCTTGCACTTTGTGCACTGGTAGGACATTTCGCTTATAAACATAAGTGTGATTTATCCTTCTTTGACTAGATGAAGGAGGTTTGGCTTTCTCGTCTTGGTTATATCCCGACCTATACGACGCTAACCTGTGGATGGTTCAACCTTCTTTTTAAGACTCCTGAGGATGCAGAGAGCATTTTAAAACATTTATGGGATTACAAGGGTGGTAGCGTTATGTTGAAACGGTGGAGAATGGGCTTTAATCCGACTACTGAGTACTTTAGTTACATGCATGTTTAGGTGTTGTTACCAGGACTGCCCTTGAATCTATGGAACTTACCTGCACTTACGACCATTGGGAATTTACTTGGTCGTTTCTTGAAAAATGATGAAACATGTCTTCTCTCGACAGATAGATGTATGGCACGAGTGCTGGTTGAGTTATACTTGAATGAGGGTCTAATGGACTCCATTGAACTGGAGTGGAGAGGACAAGTTTCGGTCCAACAATTGGACTATCTTGGTCTGCCATTTAGGTGTTCTTCCTGCCGACAAATGGGCCACCTTAGGAAGAATTTCCACCCTTCTTTTACTTCCACAAAGGAGGGAGACGACCTGTTTTCTGGCTCAATAGATCTGCTATATATGGATGAAATTCTGGTTGGACAGAACCCATTGGTCACAAGTGTTACAGAGGACTTGGAGGTGACTATGAATGGCGCTTTCAACACACTCATGGGTAAGATCAATTTCTTTTTCCATTCACTTTTTTAAAGATCTCCTTATGGGAAAGAGACTTTCTGGGGAATTTTTCTCTTTTACATGCATTCCCTTCGGGTTCTTCTGGGAAGGGGACGGACACTGTGGCTGGGGAAGCGGTTTTAGGGGTTCAAAATCAAGTATTGGTTGGCTCATTAAATACCACTCAGGTTTATGTGGAGTTAGACTCTTTGAACTCTCTCCCTACTGCCTTATCCTCGCAACCTTTTCCCTCGACTATTTCAATTGGTTCTAATCCTCCCTTGGCACCTGTTAACGAGTCATTAGCTACTTCTTCACATGAGCCATCATATACGATTCCCCTCCAGACCTTTTTGGGAATGGAGGCTTTTGACAATCCGCTTTGCGATTTTGTTGATTATTTGTTGTCTGAAAAACTTCTTTTAAATAGGAAGATGGCCTAGTCAAGAGGATTGAGCATAGAGGTGTCTCCTATTAAAATAAGGAGTGCTCAGAAAAAACAAGAGCTGGGATATTCTACCGTCGATTTACTATCATCTTGTTCAGTGGAAAAAGGGGCGCTTAGAGGCATGAAAACCCTTGTGAGGGCTAAGTCGTGGTCCTCCTTTCCTTAAGTGTTAGAGGGGTGGGGGTCCCCTAAAACTTCCCACCATGCGAAGGTTAATCTCTTCTTCTAAAATGGATCTAATATTCCTTCAGGGAACTCTTGTGGATGAGGAAAAAGCTATGAATTTTTTGAATGCAGTGTGTCCTTCATGGAAGCTCTCTGTTGTGAGCTCGAAGGGGAAGTCGGGAGGGCTCCTCGTGGCATGGAACCCTTATATGTTGGATTTTCAACCTTTCTTATGTGTTGGTGGTATTCTATTGACAGATGTTCATATTCCCGATAACAGAAGAATAAGCTTTATAAATATTTATGGTCCATTCTTTGGACGCAGAACATTCTGGGAGAATTTGAAAGCTAGTGGACTTCTTGATCGACGAAATTTGATTATTGCAAGAGAATTCAATTTTACGACTGGATCTGATGAAGTTTGGGGGCCTTCGAGCTTGATAGATTCATAGGCACAATGTTTCAAAGATCTGTTCTTGAGACACCATGTAATTGACATTAAGCCTGCGGAGGTGGTCCTAACTTGGAGTAACTGCAAGATGGGGAAGGAAACATTTTCTAAAAGACTAGACAGAGTCTATGCATCTGCAGAATTGCTTGATGATTCGACACTATTCAGATCTTGGGTTGATCAACATTACATTTTTGACCATGCACCAGTTCTCTTTCAAATTGATTTTGGGGTCAAATCGATGTCTTACCCTTTTAAGTTCAATTCGGTACTGTTGAAGGATGGAAAATTTGGGGAAATGGTCAAAGACGTGTGGAACTCTACACAAGACTTAATGGGAGGCAGCGCACAGTCCATATTAGTAGGGAAGTGAAAATCTTTGAAGGATAGAGTGAGAAAGTGGTTAGTTAGCAAGAAGAAAATTGATCAATAGATTTATACTCAGCATGGAAAGGATATTGCAATATTGATAAAAGAAAGTCTAGACCATCCCCTTCAGACTAAACCACTCATTCGATTAAATACACTCATAAAAGAGAGGAATGGATTGTTATTGGCCGAGCAATAATTGTGGCGCCAGAAGAGTCGGGCAAATTGGATCCTCTCAGGTGACAAGAATACCAAATTTTTCCATAAGTATGCAAGCTACAGACGTAACAAAAAACATATTTGGGAGGTTAAGAATGAATTAGATCAAGTTTTTATAGGGCAGGAGGCTATTAAGGGAGAAGCTTTGAGACATTTGAGTACCTTTTACAAATAATCACATCTCTCAATTGTGGATCAGATTGAGTCAGTGAGATTATATCCCAGATTGACAACAGATGAGGAGGTACAAGCTCTTGAAAATCCGGTCTCGAAGGTGGAGATTCTTGATGTTCTAAAGGGGTTTACCAAGGACAAGAGTCCCGATCCTGATGGTTGGACAGTAGAGTTTTTATTACATTTCTTTGACTTGATTGCATATGACCTATGGGAGGTTGTCGAAGACTCACACACTTCTGGTATGGTTAATAGATCTTTGAATTCAACATTTATAGCTCTTATTCCAAAAGTCAATGGACCGGCTTCCTTTGGTGACTATAGGCCAATTGCCTTGTGTAATCTCTGCTATAAGATAATAACGAAGATATTAGCTACTCAGATAATACCTATATTGTCCCATATTCTCTCAGTTGAACAATTTGGTTTTCTTAGAGGTAGACAAATAATTGACACCATACGCACAACTCAGGAGTGTATTCATAGCATTAAGGTAGATGTACTGAAGTGGACTGGTGACTCTTCGGGAAGGATTACCGCTAAAAATGTTTATGAGGCAGTTGAATGTAGGAAACATGCCTTCTGTATCAGAGGCTGGAGAAAGGCGCTTTGGCAATGGGACTGTCCTCAAAAACTAAAGTTGTTCTCTTGGTTTGTGGCAGAAAATAAAGTGCTCACTTGGGATAATCTACAACGAAGGGGCTTTATTGGACCAGGTCTTTGCCCTTTATGTATGAAGGAGGAGGAATCAATATTCCATTTATTTTCTGTATGCCCTTTTTGGAAGGAGGTATGGACTAAAGTAACAAACAAATTATCTCTTACAAGAATATGGACTGACACATCTATTCCTCACTGCTACAAGAATTGGAGAACTCTCAAAACAAGTTATCCTACTCTCCCAGCATTCATTGTTTGGTATCTATGGAGGGAAATAAATGGTGCAATATTCGATAGTGGGAAACCATTTGTTCAGAAGGTGGTTATACTATCTCTCTCGACAATAAAATATTATAAATTGTCTCCTAGGAAGAAAAAAGTTCGAAAGATTACAAAGAATCCTGAGACTAGGTTTTTGGTGGGGTGGTTTGATGGTGCAGCTTGTACAAATGGTTTAAATAGTGGAGCAGGAGGTGTCCTCCAGCTAAATGAGAACATAATTTATAAATGGTACTTAAATTGTGGCTCAGGTACAAACACCAGAGTAGAGCTTCTTAGTGCATGGGCACTTCTAGTATTGGCCATTTTCTTTTACATCATGGAGTTCTTTGTACAGGGTGACTCGAGGATCATTATTGATTGGTTGACTGGAAATGGTCAACTAAATGTATTATCAGTGGAGCGCTGGAAGGACAGGATTGTTGAATTAAAATCACATCTTCATGCTATTACTTTCTAGCATGTTTATCGTGAAGACAACACTGAGGTATACAATCTTTCAAAGATGACCCTAAATAAGTTGCCTGGGAAAATAGATTTTTTCCAATGTGTGAGAGATCATGAAGGCCCACATATATTCTTAGATATTTTCTAGTTTTTGAGTTATCACCGATGTTCATCTTTTAATATATTTTTGGATGATTATGTTGTAATAGACTCAATTGATGGTATTGATCGGTAATACAGTATCACAATAGTTTTGTCAATGTTGAGATTTTGATGGAAAGTCTGTTTGTTTGGTTATTAGGGGAACTATTTCTTGATATGTTGTAGTAATTGCCGATGAAACACTATATGTACGGAACCGTTTATATCTCTATATAAATATAAAGTGGAATGTGGAATTTTTTGTGGGAAAAAACCTTTTGTGTGTATTGAACAATGACAATAAACTTCTTATATCTAACAAGTTTCTACCCTCGGGAGGTATTGCGCTATGTGACCTTGTTTATAATTGAGATCTCACATTTGTGAAAACAATTTCACAAGGAAAGGAAAGGATTACTTTATATAAAGAAAACACGGATAGTCCTTTCATTTGTCTTCTTTTCCCAACCAAACTTGCATATTCTTTCGTCTTCTTTCATTATGTATGGAGAAAAATACAAATCCTTTTCTTTTAGTGAATTTTAGAGATTTATATTTTCTAAATGTCTTCTTTTCTTTTATGAGTAGCAAGTTCATGCATAAAATAATAGTAATTTATTAAAATTATTCTATAATAAATATTTTCTCTAATTTAATGTTCTTTTCCTTAATCACATCGATCCTTGTGATAATAACTAATCTATATAACTAAATGAGAAGATAACTAAAGATTCCAAGAGAATAGAGAAAAAGTAATGATAAGCATAGCGAATGGATAGCATTTGATGGGAACCACTACAATTTCCATAGTAAGTGGTGGCATAGTTTTTCCTAACAATACATGTTAGGAAAGTGTAAGCATTCAATAGAGAGATTCTTAGTTTCTATAACAGTGGATGAAAAAGCACCTCATAGCATCGCTTGACAAGAAAAGTATAGGTTGGGGATTAAAGAACATTTTCTTGTTTTCTAAAGCATTAGCATAAAAATCAACGTGGAGACTGATTTCCACAAAAAAATTATGGACTAAAATAGTCATCCAAAAATATGTGTTTCCACTCTTTTTGTTACATCCAGGACTATGGGTGACGAGGATCTCTGTTATGTGTAAGGTTGTACTAAATGATTTTGAGGTGGTTGGGAATGGTTTAGCCTAGCGAGTTGGGTCTGGAACCCTGCTCAGGATTGGTCGCGACCCTTGGGCAGACAGTTCTAGATAGCACATACTCCTTGAAGAATTATGCTCAATTTTGGATCGAGGGGGGTACTTCTATCTGGCACGGGTTGGGGAAGATCTCACCTAAAATGTTTGGCACCAAGGTTGGAAAGATGGGAGAATGTTGGGCTTAGTAGGGGGTGATGTATTTAATTGGGATCGGTATATCAGTGCTCTCAGGAGAGAAAATATTTGTATGTCTGATCGAGATGATGAAGTCCTTTGGGATGGGGATCCAGGAAGGGTTTATACCCCAAAACATGGTTATGTACAATTGAGTACTAAACTTTTGCAACAATATGTAAAGTTGTGGTGGAGAAAAATCTGGAAACAAAGGTGCCCAACTAATGGGAAAATTCTGGTCTTGTCTATTCTAGAGAAAAAAATTCCAATGTGGGAAAATCTAAAAAAGAGACAATTCAATGGTCCGAGATGGTGTTTTCTATGTAAAGAAGAAGAGGAGACTATTTATCATCTATTAATACGATGTCCTTTTACCACTTCAGTGTGGGCGGAAGTAAACAATTTGAACAAATCCATTGGTGGTTGGCAAGGGGAATCCTTTGAGGAGGCCTTGGAGTTTTGGCTCTCGCCAAGGACTCTACAGGACATCAAGGCTTTTCCCTTCATTGTTGCATGGGGGATTTGGCTTACTCAGAACTCCTCTCTTTTTCGAGATGAGATCAAGTTGCCACTCCGTGTGGTTGTCGATTGTCTTGGAATCCTTGCACACTTAAAACTGATGGTTAGGGTGGGCCTTGGAAATTCTCAAGGGGTTCAGGAGGAACAGATAGACAGGGAGAGGCCTTGGGCCTTTTTTGATGGGGCGACTTCGGGAGACCACTTACTTTGTGGGGGGGGGGGTGGCTGTTTATACTTATCTTTACATCATTTTTTTCTACTCAGGGTTGGGTTGGGAGCTGGTACAAACAATTTCTTTGATGTTATGGCTTTAAAATTGTTACTTTTATTTCTTGTGGAAAAATGTTGCAAAACTTTACAGGATTTTTGGGATTCCTTATTAGTCATCAATTGGGTGAACCAGATTCAAATTTTTCATATTTCTCGTCTTATTCCTACACTTGAGGAAGTCCTGAGAATTATCACTATTTTTGACTCTATATATTTCTCTCACATCTACAGGGAACGAAAAAAAATGGCTAATAGGATTTCCAAAGAAGCCTTGTAATTAGATTATGGTTGTTGGCACATAACCAGACATTCAGTGGGGGGTAGTTTTGATTACCATATACCTTTTGGGGATGGTCTACTATAGGAGAGATTCCTCTCTTCTTGGAACTCTTAGAAAGAAAATGGGGTTTACCTGTATTCACATAATTGTAAATCAATATATAAGAATCATGTTTTTGTTTATTGTATATGGTATGTGAGAAACTATGACTCTGTATGTGAAAAGTGGGAAAGGAGGGTTTTTTTGGCTTTATGAAACAACTGTTATTTTTGTTGAAACTTTCAGTAATGGAAGTGAATCCATCAAGGCAATATATATGTGTATTTATTCATAGTCAATATATATCTACGAATGCAATTTTGTACCAAATTAATGAAATTACAAACATTTTCTGGGGAAAAAAAAATAGTCTACTGGCAATGTCATTCACCCAAGGATAGGCTCAAAAATGAAATTTCATAGGGTGGTAGTGAATAAAGTCCAGCATGGGTGGATTTTAGAACTAGAAAACTGATATCAATGATTTAATTCTATAACCGAATGAGAAAGGACTCAAAATACCAAGGTTTTCAAATCAAAGATCCCTCAACAAACTATTAAATTACTTTTGGGAAGGACTCACATGATGATTAAACAATGTTGATGTTCTAATGTTTAAACAATGTTATGACCTTTGCAAGCATGTTTTCAAGAAATCAATATCATAAAGGAATACAGGTGTAAGACTATCACTATATGGTGCTAATGTAATTTAAACACTAAGGGAATAGGTTTCTTCAAACTATGCAACCTTACCTAAAAATAAAACAATTGCAAAGCCTTTTCTTCAAAATTCAACACCAAAAAGTATTTTCCTTCTACAATTACCTATAATATATATAGTCAACATCATTACATTAGGTTAACAACATCCGATATAGTAATAAAAATAAAATTGAGAAAAAATTTATGACATCCAATATTACAAAGATATGAACACATCCTATATGTCAAACCTTTCACATTAACAACTTGAGAGTTGCCAATTGGCCCAACATGTTCCAAAGGAGGAAGATCGACATGAGAATTCCCTTCATTTGTAATGTAATGATGCAATTTTGGTCAAATTCCATCGTAGCATCAAATAAATTACATTATAGTATCCAAAATTTGGTTACATCAAATACACTTGGAATAGTAAGAGAACTAGAATGACATTGTATCTTTCTACGTTCCTAGGTTGAATCCACAACTACAGAATGTGTCACATCCACAATCATCATAATTGATCCGAAAATATATTTTAATGACTGTGGTTGAGTTATTATTTGCATGTGTTAATTAACCATTTATGAAGCTGAATGAAAGAGGAAGGATGAGAGAATATATCACAGCCATAATAAAAAATGTAGATATGAACTAAAACAATAAGAAAACAAAACCATAACAAGAGAAGTGATAACGGAGTTCGACACAAAATTGCCTACGTCTCTGGGCCTTTGTCTCAGTGGGGGAGGCTTCTCTATTTCTGTTCAAATCTCAATAAGTACATCACAGTAGTTCCATGAGGCTACAAGACTGATCTGGTCATGTTCTTCCAGATCTCTAGAACCCAACAGAAGAAGAAACATGCAAAATGGATGACCGGAGCTCCCAGAAATGGCCCGCAAGCGTCTTCTCCTCAACAACTTCCCTGCATAAAAATGGCTTTGGCTTGGATTTGCTTCAGCATAACTCTTCTCTAACTGTACTCCATGGGCTCAAACAGGCTTTGTTTTTATAGATCTGAATTTGGTTATCCATCCCCAACTTCCTCCCAAAATCTGGGATCAAAAAAAGCCCAATATCTCCCAATAATGGCCAAAATCTTCAATAACAGGCCTAAAAATCAATAAAAATCTAGTAACCATAGGAACTAACCCACTTTATGTTTAATATAGGGCTTAGCCCCTTATATCCAGCACGCGCTCCTTAAACCCGGTCACTTACATCCATGTGGCCAAGCGCCAGCCACCAAGGGTTATGTGTTGGCCCATATCCCGTAACCTCTGGTCATGTGGCACCAATAATAAAACCAGACCCTAACTTTTGTGCCCAGCTATTGGTTTTCAGACCTGTTCTTATGGCATCAGGTGCGCCAAAGGTTAACTCCGGATCCCATGGCCCTCGTGCTTGTGCATTTGTTGGAATGAAGCACTCGTTTGTTGGGTGTGGGCGTATGCAGTTACACAAACCGTGGGTTGGAGCCTAGCCCCAACCCTTTCTGGCCCCATTTGGAACATATTTCAACTTTGAATACATTTAATATGACATCATATCATAAAAAATACCCATGATGCGATGGTACTTGGCCCTTTGTGAAAGTGCTAGACTTTGGTGGATAGGTTTGGGGTTCAAAACCCATAACTCCATAAAAAAATTGCAAACAACTAATCAACCATCCCATGGGTGCCACGTGGTATCCCATGTCTGGGCCACATGGCACCCTCTTATTCATCCATGAATACTACCACGTGTCTTCTCACAGTTGGACCACATCTGCTACCCAATCAATAATTGTTCCTGCCACCTATACATGTTTTTGTCTGCCACATGCCAACGTAAGTTAAGCCACGTGTCACGTTGCCATGTCAGCATGACATCATGCTGACGTCATTGTTGACTTTTTTTTATTGTTGACCTGTTTGAATTTTTGCATGTTTGGCAAAACGATGAGAGTGTGATAACTCTCGCATATGGTGTATGTTTGAGGAAGTAAATATATGGCTGGAATTAGCACGACGAGATGGTCGCAATGGAATTGGTTTCGTCTGATTCTGGGAACTTTCATTTTAAGCCTTTTTTAGCCCTGTCAGGCTCCTGGATTCGATTATGGATCACACCTCCCCACTAAAGGACCTTTTGGTCTCCAAAAGGTTACTGACCAATCGACAAGCTCGGGATAGGCCACCCAGATTTTCCTCTGTCTCTTAACTCTGTCCTATGCATTTGTCTCATCAAGATCAACTGTAACACAATCATGAAAACTGACAACATATTGTTTTCCATTTGAACCATGTTACATCATACTAAATCCACTATCATCCATGTAGACAACATTACTAATGATAGCATAAAAAAGATGACTACAAATGAGCTGATGTACTTATAATATTTGCATGACATGATCTTATCTTGAAGCAACCTATGATTGATTTTCCATTCAACAATCATTTCCTATTCTTGCTTAAGATCGATTTCTTCATTTGAAACAATTATTGTTTTGTTGCTTGCTTGCATTGCCTTCTTTAACTGTTCCATAATTTGAAGTGTTTTATTTTCTTTAACATGATGAGCATGAACCACATAATCTTGACCTGCTTTGGTTAATTGATATTGATTCTTTGACCTATAGAAGATTTCCTTACGATCATATAAGTATGGACTACCTAAGACCATTCGACATTCACTTAATGACACTACATCACATGTTACCTCGTCCACATACTTAGATGAAATTGCAAATTTGATTGTGCACTGCTTTGTTATGTGCATTTGATGATGATTTCTTATCCATTTAATTGTGTAAGGCTTATGATGTGCTTGTGTTTTTAACCCCAATTGCTTAACCAATTTTTCTGAGATTAGATTAGATTGATATCCATTGTTGATTAATTTGTATATCTTAGTGTATCGCATGATGGTCCTTATATGAAACAAGTTACTTCTACAATCAATGCCTTCGCCAATTTTACCTATCATACCAACCAATGAGACCTTAGATTCGTCACCTGAATCCGATCCCAAGTCCATGGGTCTTGTTGTTGTTAAACCTGTTTTCCTTCCCTTCTTTTCAATGAACCACTTTGGCCTCTTCTCGGGATGCAACTGCAAACATATGTCCTCATCATGTCCCTCTTTATTGCAATGCTTGCAAGAGGGCTTCTCATCCTTTCTTGCCACTGCATTTGAATTATTTCCATGCCATTTCCTCTTGTCCTCTTTCCTTGAAGACGATTCCCCTGATACACCTACTTTCCCTGCTTCAATATACGTCTCTTGAACAGAAACATCATCAAGGTTAGTATGTCCCAACATGAATACAGTGTTTCTAATATGTGCAGGTAAACCTCCAATATACTTCATAAGGGTTTCTTGTGTATGTAAAGGGATAGCTAACATCAATGCCATTTTTTGAAAGCCATCTGTACACTCTTGCATTGTTTGTCCTTTTCTTTGTTTTAAAGCTTGGCATTCAATTAATGCTTTTTCTTTATAACCCAAAGGATATAATTTATTTCTAAGTGCAGAAATGAAACTTTGTCATGATGGAAATACATTACCCACTTTTTGTGTTTCGTTTTGCAACTTTCTCTGCCACCAGATGAGAGTTGTGCTTGCAAGTATTAAAGATGCCAACTTGATTTGTGTGGCCTCATCCATGATCTGCTGCACATTGCAGTAAACCTCCATCTGCCTGACCCAATTGTCAAGTTTCTCTGCATTTACTTCACCATAATATATGGGAAACTCAAATTTCACATCAAGTTTTAATAATGGCATTTCATTCTTATGTTTATGAACATGTTTCTTTAGATTAGATTTAGAACTTGAACTTGAAGAAGAAGGAGAAGATGGAGGTGAAGGAGGAATCTGAGGAGGATCCTCTTCCTCTTCACTTTTTCCCTTTGAATATTTGCCAAGAACCGGTCTCTTTCATTCCAAGTAATCCTCATACAAAACTTTCACCATCTCCGACATAGCAAGGAAAGTTTTTTGAAACTCTTTCTCATCAAAAGAAACTTTCACCATATTCTCGCTATGAGAAGCTCTCTTTATCAATCCAATTAATGGATTCTCTGCAACAAGATCGCCTTCACCTCACTGTAGCTTTTCCCTGGTTAACATGCAAAACTCAAATCCAAATGCCAACTAACTCTAATACCACTTGATCCGAAAATATCTTTTAATGACTGTGGTTGATTTATTATTTGCATGTGTTAATTAACCATTTATGAAGATGAATGAGAGAGGAAGGATGAGAGAATATATCACAACCATAATAAAAAATATAGATCTAAACTAAAATAATAAGAACAACAAACCATAACAAGAGAAGTGATAACGGAGTTCCGCACAAAATTGCCTACATCTTCGGGCCTTTGTCTTAGTGTGGGAGGCTTATTTATTTATGTTCAAAGCTTAGTAAGTACATCGCAGCAGTTCCATAAGGCTACAATATTAATCTGGTCATGTTCTTCCAGATCTCTAGAACCCAGTAGAAGAAACGACATGCAAAACGGATGACCGGAGCTCCCAGAAATGGCTCGCAAGTGTCTGCTCCCCAACAACTTCCCTGCATAAAAATGGCTTTGGCTTGGATTTGCTTCAACATAACTCTGCTTTTACTATACTCCATGGGCTCAAATAGGCTTGGTTTTTATAGATCTGAAGTTGATTATCCATCCCCAACTTTCTCCCAAAATCTAGGCTCAAAAAAAGCCCAATATCTCCCAATAATGGCCAAAATCTTCAATAGCAAGCCTAAAAATCAATAAAAATCTACTAACCATAGGAAATAACCCATTTTATGTTTAATATAGGGCTTAGCCCCTTATACCCAGCACACGCTCCTTAAACCCGGTCACATGCATCCATGTGGCCAAGCGCTAGCCACCAAGGGTTGTGCGTTGGCCCATATCCTGTAACCTCTGGTCATGTGGCACCAATAATAAAACCGCACCCTAACTTTCATGCCCAACTATCGGTTTTCAGCCCTGGTCTTATGGCATTGGGTGCACCAAAGGATCACGTAGCCCCCACGCCCGTGCATTTGTTGGAATGAAGCGCTCGTTTGTTGGGTATGGGCGTATGCGGTTACACAAACGGTGGGTTGGGACCTAGCCCCAACCCTTTCCTCCCCCATTTGGAACATATTTCAACTTTGAATACATTTAATATGAAATCATATCATAAAAAATACCCATGACGCAATGGTACATGGCCCTTTGTGAAAGCGCTAGACTTTGGTGGATAAGTTTGGGGTTCGAAACCCATAACTCCATAAAAATTTTGCAAACAGCTAATCAACCATCCCATGGGTGCATGTCTAGGCCACGTGGCACCCTCTTATTCATCCATGAAGACTGCCACATGTCCGCTCATGGTTGGACCACATTTGCTACCCAATCAACAATTGTTCTTGCCACCTATACCTGCTGTTGTCTTCCATGTGTAAACGTAAGTTAAGCCACGTGTCACACTTCCACGTCAACATGACATCATGCTGACATTAGCATTGACTTTTTTTTACTGTTGACCTGTTTGAATATTTTCCTATTTGGGAAAACGGTCAGAGTGTGATAACTCTCGCGTACGGTGTTCGTTTGAGGAAGTAAATATATGGCTGAAATTGGTTTCGTCTGATTCTGAGAACTTTCATGTTTGAGCCTTTTTGAGCCCTGTTAGGCTCCTGGATCCGATTCTGGATCAATAATACTACAAATAAAAAATGAGGATGGGTACACAAAAAATCCTAAACAAATAAATCTTCTCACTCAATCCAACTTAGCAGGGACAATAGGAGATGTATTGTTTGAGCGAGGATGTCCCCGTTTGTTGATAGATTCAAACTGGAATGGTTCATATTCAGAGGGATGGACATTTAAATCAATTTCTAAAACTTTTTTTCTTTGTCTTCTTCTTCTCCTTTTATTTGTAGTTTAAGAAACTTTTCTTTCTCTTGAGAGATGACTCAAAAGCACTCAGCCCAAGTGTGAAATTAAAATCCAATATGTGTCGATTATTGGCCTCATCATACATCCTTTTAATCAAGTCCACCATCTCTCAGGTGTTCTTTAAAGTAGAGATAGGAGTATTTTGAAGCACATATAGGTATCCCAACAATTCATCCCCAGCCAATCGAAGTGCCTCATCATATTGATCACGACTTCCAATGGCCACAGGAGTCGTGTCAACATTTGCATCAATCATTGATGTCTCCATAATTATCTCAAGAGCATTGTTGAATGCATTAGGTGTTGCATCATAAAATATATTAGGCTCTGCATTCTGATCCAATGATGGCTCTCAATCATTTGACTTGAAGTACAACCAATCCACCTTTATGGTATGCTTGCAGGTGTTTCCACAAATAGACCATGGACATTAGCACACCATAAAAATTTTGCGATACCAGGTCACAAGGTATTTTTTTTCATGATCGATTTGACTCCTCACCCAATATGCATGGGATATGCTTTCATGGGGCGAACAATCATCATCTAGAATTCTTCTAGCTTTCTCCATTAAGGATTCAAACAACTTCTCCTTCTTGTGGTTATTCAAATATCCTTCTTCTTTCAAAATTTCTTTGAATCTATAATATGGCTCTACATGTATCAACAACATATATAGAAACCAATCCACTCTATGAGCACATTTCTTTCTTCGATCAGATAGAAATTTGGACTTCAATAAGCTATTGTATGCCTCCACAGAATTATTTGTCTCTTGTTTTGCATGACGGAAATTATGACAACCTTTAACCCACATCCCTAATTGAAATAACTAAGTTAGTGCAAAGAGAATCTTTATGGAAGTGAAAAAAAAAAAACAAGAAAGTGGAGAATGTGAACTTACAAAGATTATTACCCGTAACCCAAGTGTTATGAAAATAATCCAAGAACTTTTTCTCATTTTCAAAATCAAGGAAAAAATTATACACATGCTCGACCACTGATTCATCATTGGGGCAAGAGTTCATAATATAACTTAACCTATCGAGCATAACATTTTCTTGATTTGAAGTAGAGGCCAACCTATAGATATTTTTTTTCCATGCCCTCCATACGTTCCAAATACACAATATCACTCGACACTGTGTGCCTCTCCTATAGGATTCAATGCATTAATGTGAGATAATCTTACAAGATAAATACAAGTCACAAAAAAAATCAAATGAAATTTACCTCAAAGCATCGATTTCTGCCAATGAATCATCAACCATGAATGCATTGACTTTCCATTCGGGGCGAAATTGATAACACCTATCCATTAGTGGATTCAACCATGTCACAATATCAAATGATGTATTCTGAGATGTCACGACCCATGCAACTGGTACCCCACGTTGTTGGTCGTCAAAGGCCACAGGTGTGTACAATTGATACTGCGATATTCAATAAAACTCAAAGTCAAAGTTTAAGCTATCAATCACAATGAGTCACAACCCAAACAATCATTCAATCTTTCAAATTCATCTTACCCCATATTTATTGGTATCGAAAGTTGAATCTACTCCTATTAAACTATCATGAGACAGTTTCACTATTCGATCCAACATCCATCTAGTTTGAATGCCAATTATAAAAGGAACATTTGGACCATTAGGCTTCTGAGAAAAGAAAAAATCATCTGGTTGTTTCTTATACCATAGGTTAACACTCATTTAATCTTTATTTTCAAGTTGATATTTTCCTTTCATGAAGCGGTTATAAATATTTGCAACATCTTTTCTAGTTAAGAAAAAATATCTACCACGATCTTCCAAATCCATGTCAAGATGTCGTTGAATGTGCTTTTCATATACAACATCAATTGTCACTTCCATAAAAAAACAAGTTTATATAAAAGATACAATTTCTCTTGAAAACCTAGGTTTACGTAAGGACCTAGCCTCCCCAAACTTGTCATATCGATCATGACAAGGCCATCCTTCCTCATCTTCATTCTCGTATGTGTTGTATGTAAGTATTGCTATTTCAGGGTCTTTATTCTTTACATTCACAATAAAGTGACATTGACATCCCCTCTTCTTTACAAATGATCCCCTGCATGTATTTGAACGCTTTCCTCTTTTATCTTCCAGGCCATATGAACATGAGTAACTGCACTACAGATTACAACACCTTATCACAAAATCATATATATCCATTCATGAATAACCATTTGTGATCATATATATACCAATTCATAAGATGCATGCACCAACTAAAACAAAAACTCAGTTAGAAATGCAAGAACCATGTGATTGTGATATACTTACAGCTCATATTGCTTGTGAGCATTATCCCTTTGTGTTGGCTTTTTTTTACTGTCGGTAAGAAAGTACAAGGACCATCGGGATTACTTTCCTCCCCTCTAATAAAATCAGGAACTCTACCTAAAGGGATTCATGCAACATGATCAAATAAAGGATTGTATCGTCTATATACTTTAGTCCGGGTTAAATCTTTGCTAGAAAACGTTGACTTGTCTTTTGGGTCTTGGACCTCAAGGCCCATTACACTCTTCTATTTCTTTTGTCTACCCATTTTGAATGGATACCTAAAAACCATGTGGCCACCCGTTAATAAAAATTTACAATGACATATGAAGTATTTTAACACAAAAGAAGTGTCTGCAAGAATACTGAGTGGAAAAATAGGAAACGCCATCGAAGTTCAATTCATTTTTCGCTTGTCAGATCCTCTTGATATTACAATGGTTAAATAATAGTTCAAATTTCCAAAGGAATAAATCCTTCATACAAACTCCAATTTAGGTGTTATTTGGATTGTTGGAAATCTTTGACAAGTAGAATAGCATTGAGGGGTCGTGAACTAGAATTGTGAAGTTTTAACCCCAAATACTTTCATTATTCCCAAAACAAACTTTGAAATTTGAAGGGCCCCGAGACACCGAACTAGGATCAACCATAAACTAGAATTTACATGTCCTTAACTCTATTTTATACACCAAAAAGTACCCAAAATGATGAAAAAAATATAGAATGATCCATGTTGGAAAATACCTCCCCACTTCGAGTGGATTTGGTTCCCCAAAAACTTTTATTTCTGTAAGAAATGGGACAATTAAGACTCCCTTTATGTTGGTGTTCTCTAAGATAATACACACCCATAAATATGCTTGTTTATTTAAAATTTAAGGATAAAGAACCTTGTGTGACCATCTTACATGCCCTTCAAATGACTTCTTGCCACACAAAGTGTTTTTTTTTTTAGGAATTGACAAATTAAATTGTCGAGTACATTTTTAGAGAAACAAAGTTAACTTTCTCAATATTTAAAATGCCCCATTCCACACTTAAAAATGCTCTAGAACCTTTAAATTTTTTTGAAAAATATGTGACCAACCATTTACAAACAAAGAGAACAAACTTGTAAAAAAATCAAACTAATTAAATGATAGAATTTTACTAAAAAAATTATTTGAAAAAGACAAATGATTTTACAATCATTTTTTGGAGTTAGTGGGTATTTCAATGGACCATATTCCTCTGTTAATATACTCCCTAGATGAACATGGCCAACTCTTACCTAGGAGGCATGAGTTGAATAGGATCAATCAAGATGACATTTACAAGCGGTTTGAATAGGTCAATTAAACAAACCCCAAGGGAACATTAGATGCAAAGATGGCCTTCTATGTTGAGTATTGCATGGAGGCAAGAGATGGACTCATCATCCAACCCCCATACACATCTCAATAGTGGATGCACATTCTTCGCATTCCCCTTGGATAGTTCTAGGTGGGCTCATATTGACTCCAGGTTGAGACATATCACCACACTACCCAAACGAACAAGATTTTCCAAGTGTCCCATCTTCGAGAGGTCAAGACAGTGGAGCACTTGATCTTCTATTGCCCCATCTATTCAAATACTTGTGAGAAATTTTATTGTTTATTTTGAGGAGCTCAGACCCTCTCCACTTTCTCCAAGCACCTCTAGATATTCCTAGCCTTATACATGTAGAAGGGATTCAAGCTTTGTTCCCATGCTCTTGAACCTCCTCCTAGACTAGATTCCACCCAGAGGATTACTTCATTTTTTATGTTTCTCCCATTAGCTAGGGTCCAAGAGACAAATTGATAGCAGCATTATTTTTGATGCTATATCTATGTCAACCAAAAGGAGCATCCCCCCTTCCCAATGAACTCAACAATATTTCCAGACTAGATCCATTACCAACAGACAAAGAGACCATCCAAGATTAAACAATGTTTGAGCCCTTTCATACAACAACTCATTGGACATTTTGTATTTCCCCCCAACTCTTCTACTGGACAACATTCAATATTGAGCTTCCTTCATTCGTCCTTAGATGTATTGAGAGATGGAATTAGTGGACTATGAAATAATTGCATCATCATCATTATTTTATTTTAGCTTACAATCAAAGTGATTTTCATGGAAGCGTGAACAATGTTTTTGCACTTATATTTATCTCATGGCTTCCATTGCTTCTTGTTGAATTCTTTGTTAACAACAACATGTATCTTTATGGACATATATTTTCTACTTACTCTAGTTAGTAGTGGTCATGTTACAATGTATACATGTCTGATTGTGTTATAAGGTCTTCTCTATATCGCATGTTTTAGATTTCAGCTTTTGAAAATGTAAGTATTTTTACCGACTCTAGTTGGGAGTAATTATCAATCTTACAATGTATAATTGTTTGATTGGGTTACAAGGTTTTCTCTCTATTGTGTGTTCTAGCATATAGTTTTGAAATTTTCAGTATTGAAGCTACATTTCACTAGGATTCTCTGTCAATTCATTGTATACCTACTCTAGTCAATAGTGGTGATCTTACAACATATACCTGTCCCATTGGATTATAAGGTATCTCTCTATGTCTATAACGTTTTTTAGCCTTAAGTTTATGAAATGTATTTGGGGAAACCAAAGTTTTCAAATCAGATTTAGGATTGCAGATTCCAACGAGGATAAGGGTATTAACAAAATATACAAATTGTCTCAACATTGGAGCCAATGTTGGTATTTGTAATCCTTTCCTATAGAGGGAAGGGCGACTGACATAATCGAATCTTTGGCCTGATGATGTAACATAGATTTTGTCTGACTGATGTAATTTTCATGGTGTTCATATTTGAAATAGAAGATGAATGGTTATAAGCCTTAAGGCTGAGGGTTAGAGGGTCTTGATTTTTTATCAAAGATAATTATTATCTTTTATTGCTCTAGGGTTTTCATATTACTAATTATTACTTTAGGATCCTAGGTTTAGGTTTCATGTTTAAGGAGTTACTATTCATGATGATGGTGGGGATGGTGCAAAGTTTAGGATCGACTATAAAGTTTGCAAATTCTTGGAATGATAATTTATTATTTGAATTCTTAGCATTAGTTCTAATTAAACAATCATATAGTAATAAACATCTCATGCAAATATCTAGCTGAATTCGCCTGTTTGTCTTCAATGAACTGGGCATTGGAATTGTACCAAACAGTCCTCTTGGTAGGGGAGTAAAGAAGTTGTGGAGAGCAGGTGCAAATGCATTAGACACAGTGTGAGCAAATTCATTAGACAGTGCAAATATCTCCATTAATCCACCCTCAATCTATCATAGAAATATTTTCAATATCACAGAGCTCCTTTCAGCCTCAAATAAACCATGTCACTGACACAATGTGAGTAGTAGACAGATAGGTAAGTGTTCGCGGATGAATTGCGGTTGGGACAATTTGGTAAGATCAATTATTGTACAAAAAAAGTGACTGGGGAGGTTTTGGCGTGGAAATCCATTGCAAATGGCAGATTGGTGAAATCTGAGGATGTTCGGAGTGTGAAATTGGAGATCAAGAACATGACCATCCTGTTTGGGAACCCTAATGTAGTGGCCTTGAAGGCAGTCTTTGGGGAGGAGGACTATTTGCATTTGGTTATGGAGCTATGTGCTGGTAGGGAGCTTTTTGACCAGTTGCAGAAACATGGGAGATATTATGATCCCAATGCTGCAAGATTGTTCAAGAGTCTCATGGAAGTGGTGAAATATTGTCATGATAATGGGGTTGTGCACAAGGATATGAAGCCAGAAAATATTCTTCTTGCAACAAAGTCTTTTTCGTTGCCCATCAAGCTTGCTGACTTTGGATTGGCCACCTACTTTACACCAGGTATGCATTGAGGCTTTCGATCTGATATTTGAAAGAAGGATTATAGGAGAAGAATTCTTGTTGTAACATTTGCTTCAATTATTTTAGATTTAGGTAGGTCTGTATGTAATATAAAATTCAATCAATATACAGTCCGAGACAGAGTCCAATAGCCATAAAAACCAAATCGCGAATATAATAATAATATGGAGTCCGGTTCAAAGTTTAATACCTCGCTCTATTGAGTATAATCTTATGGCGTTCGGTTCAGAGTTCTCCCCGAGTATCCCTGAGTCCTCAAAATGGTTCAGAAGCAGAGTAAAGAATCTAAAGCATTGAACGAACTAATTCCTGCATATATCTATTTGCTGGATAGATAGGATAGAACCAGTGGTTATACGATGTCAATATCCCATATAGAAAGGGATAGAAGCAGTAAAGAAACCTTCCTTCAATTGGACATAGCACAGGTATGTGAAAAGAAAATCCACTAGGCCTTACGATAATGAGAAATGAGACGACGTGGAGGGTTCAGGTGTGAGGAGGGATGAGTAGGTGGTGAATTGATGGCGAGGATGTATGGATGATTTGTGGATGATGTATGGATGGTGTATGGATGGGTAGCCAGCCGGAGGGTGGAGGTGATCGACGACGGGAGTCCGAACGTCGGAAAAAGACTGTCGGCAAAGGTCCATTTCGTTTGGACTTTATCCTACACCTATCTTATATATCAATTTTATTTTCATATTTATGTATAAATGTGTTTGTTTGATGTTGTTGTTGCTTTAAATGTTTAAAAATTTGAAAAACAAATGACTATGTTTATATTCTTTTAAGTTTTTTGATAGTTCGCCATATTTTTATTGCCCATAAGTGATATTTTCAACCCAGCGATAAAGTTCCTATAACAATAAATGTAACATTGATTCTATAACACCTCAAGATTCAAGAATGGCCACCAAACAAAACACCCAAAAACCACATCCATTTTTAAAAATTTTGGCGGAATGACATGGAACAAGAACCGACAAACAGCAACCAGTTTGTTGCAATTGGAAGGAAAATTAAAAGAGATAAAATGTTATAACTGCAGAAAGGAGAATTGACAAAGCATTTGATACAACTATTGAAAATTTCTTGGGTGGGAGTGTTTCTGGCATGAATCAAGAGAAACTTCTTGTATAGAGTGTAAGCTTGTCCTTCTCAGTTGTGTTTCAGCTCTATGAATTCTTAATCCAAACAAAGCAAAGTTGTCAAAGATAAGCCTACATTCACGTTCACTGGAAAACTAAAAGAGATTCTGGTTATGTCAAAGTACTAAATAGTAATAGATCAAACTAGAAAACATCCATTTTCCAACTCAAATGGGACTGATCATATAAAGTTGGTTGATAATATAAGTGTCTAACTCTTCTAGTATAGATATGGATGAGATGAGACAAATCCTCTCATTTGAAAATGAGACAAACATTGTTGATATTAATGATTTCTCGCCTATTGTGGACGCTAAGTTTATCCCATATAATTAATAGAAGGAGGCTTGTTTGGATATTACTTAATATCTCATACATTTCCTAGTTCTTGTATTTGTATTTTCACTAAATTTTGTTTTTCCTTGGTCTCCTCCACCAGGACCAACACTTTTTCTTTATCCCTTAATTCCAACCATCTTTATTTTTTCCAAAATTATTTCAATCTCACAGATCGACTGGTGAGAGTAGCATGGGGTCTCCCACAACTACACCAATGGGAATGCTGCTCTTGAAACATGACAATCCTTTCACAAATGTTAGTGACCATTTTTACCCATCAAAATACATGGGCATTTTGAGATATCCTTTATAGCTTGGGGAATGTGTATAACTCCTGTGCACATGCCTAAATTTGGGTGATATTTGCACTATGGGATGCATGGGAAAATACTGAAGGAGGTATTGTTTATGTGAGCCTAGAGTAAATCAATCACTATGAATGAATTCCTCCATATACTCAAACTCTCATGTAGACAAGAATAGGACGTGTGGTTGTGGGTATAGCTAATCCAAGTCCAAGATGTGTCAATAGTGGAGGAATTATGCTAGATCCCGAATGACGCATATATCCTTTGAGTGCTTATCGTAAATTCTTTCATTTCAATAAGGTTCTCAGTGTCACTAGATAGTGTCATGTTGGATGATCTTGGAAATGGTGCAACCAAAGAAGGGGGCTACTACTCCAAAAGATTATAGCAATATGATAGCATAATTGTTTCATATCACACTCTGTAGGACAAGTTGATATTGCTTTCTTCTGAAGCTGGGGTAAAGCTGCCACTTTGAATGGTTGATTTCTAAGACAGACAAAGGCATTTTAATAGAGACTGGAATTCAACGCCTTGATTTTCTTGTTTGAGGGGGTATTTCCAAACCATTAGGCACTGTTGTTATAAATATTGTTTCTAGCCTCATTAGTCTAGTAGCAAGGTAATCTATAGGTAGTTGTATGTCAGTAGGATTGGAAAAAAAATATAGCGGAAAAAGTATCATTTTTAGCAGGACAACTCCAAGATTTCAAGGTACTATATGACATAGATATATCGATACCAATTTGATCTTTCCAATGTGCATTTACAACAGTCCAAATGGCTCAGAATCAGTGTGTAAATCAGATAAAAGATCATATTTAATTAGCAATTGTGATGTATAGATAGTGGGAACAACAAAAAAAGAGATGATGCAAGTTCAAACTATTGATCAACAACAAATCATAAGTGATCAAACTTCACACATGACAAATTT
>JZKD02S1675556.1:164689-176461 GCA_000966675.3 Picea glauca
CTTCTTCATCAAAGGTCACGTCCCTGCTGATTTCAATGTGGCGGTGACCAGGTATGTAGATTCTGAAGGCCTTGGAGACCTCATAGTATCCCACAAATATTCCCTTCTTTCCGGATGGTTCCAGCTTGTTTCTCTTCTCTTTCGGAATGTGTATGAAGACTGGACAACCAAATATTTTGAGATGGATTACCTCTGGCTTATTTCCGGTGAACATCTCTTCAGGGGTCTTGAACCTAAGTGTGCTATGGGATAATCGGTTATGCACATAAACAACTGCCATTGTTTCTTCTTCCCATAAGCACATAAGAAGATCTTGATCATGGATCATGGTCTTTACATCTTCCATAATTGTTCTATTCTTCCTTTCATCTATGTCGTTTTATTGAGGATTATAGGGAGTAGTGAGTTCCCTCTTGATCCCAACATCTCTGCAGAAGTTCACGAACTCTTTTGAGGTATATTCTCCTCCATTATCTGACCTGAGTATCTTTATATTCCTTTCAGAAACATTCTCTATCAAGGCTTTGAATACCTTGAACTTGTTGAATACTTCATCTTTAGATTTCAAGAAATATATCCAGGTCTTGCGAGAATAGTCATCAATGAATGATACATAGTATACATACCCACTTAATGGAGAATGATGGCATTGGGCCACACACATCTGAATGAATGAGTTCCAGTACTCCTTCTGCTTTGGTGTCCCTCTTTGAAAAAGGGTTCTTGATATTCTTCCCCTGCGCACATCCATTGCACATGCCTTCTTGATCAACCTTGAGTTCTGGTAAACCTGTGTCATCTTTGCATATGTATGGTAGTGCCTTGTAGTTGATGTGGGCTAATATTCTATGCCAAAGTTCCCATGAGTTTTCAATGGAATGGGTCATGGTAGTCTCTGGGTGACCCTTTAGCTTATATAAGCCATTTTCTTCATTTCCAATGACGATTGTTTCATTTATGGTTTCTCCTCTAGCCCACATGAGCACTTCTCCATCTATAAAGGCAAATCTATAGCCTTTCTTGTCTAAAGTTGATATGGAAAGTAATTTCTTCTTCAAGCCTGGTACATAGAGTATATCCTTCATCTTTATTGAGTTTTCTGAATCTAGCTTGTAGTTTGCTTCTCCCACTCCCTTGATGGGATATTGGTAATCATATCCAAGTGTCACTTCTTGAGAAAAAATATTTTCTGAAATACAAGAGAGAGTACTTCTCTTACCCGTCATGTGCTTTGATGCACCACTATCAATTATCCATGTGTCCTCTTCAAGTGTTACCGATCCTGAGAGGGCCGAGATCAAGACATGATCCTTGATCATCTTTGTAGGTGGCTCTTTATCTTCGACTATGTGGGCATGTTTCCTCTTATGTTTCCTCTTGTATTCTTCTCGTCTGACTGGAAAAGAATTCGCCTTGTGTCCCATATTATCATAATGATAGCATTGTATGGATAAGAGATCTATTTCCTTGTGTTGTCCTTTCTTCTAAAATATCCTTGGATGAGATTCTTTGTTATTGAATTTGTTTGATGGTTGAGGCTCTCTATGAGTATCCCTTTTGAAGTAGGGTTTCTTCCTTCCTCCTTTCGTATGAGTAGCTAGGGCTTGATCATCATCCCTTTCTAGTAGTGCTTCACAGTTAGCTACCCTTGTCTCTTCTTGGATGCATTCTTCCCATAGGCTATCAAACTGCAAATTCACGGCTCTGGCACATATTGTTTGAATGAATGCATCCCAAGGTCTTGTAAGACCATTTAGGGTCGTCATTACGAATTCGTCTTCATATATGGTGTCTCTAATCACTTTTAACTGTTCTTTAATCTCTGAGATTCTAGAGAAATATTCTTGAATCGTTTCTCCTTTCTGCATCTTCATATTCTTCAATTGAGATCTTAGGTTCATCTTTCGATTGATGTTCTTTCCTTCATATAATTTGATTAAAGAATCAAACATCTCTTTCAGAGTGTTCTTGGATGATACATAAGGGATCAGGTGGTCTTTGATTGAACCTGCAATGATTCTTTGAGCCCTGATTGAGTCCTTTTGATGCTTTTCTTTCTCTATGGCATCTTCGGGTTCTGACACTTCTCTTTTGATGAACCTTGCTAGGTCATTCTCTGCAAGGATTAGACCGATCCTATACTTCCAGGCACAAAAGTTGTCTATTCCTTCTAGTTTCTCAACAAGCTTTATTCTTGCAGACATGTTGTACTTGGGGCTATGAAAAATGAGCAAAAATGAAAAATGTTCAAAATCAATTTTTGACCTTACCAGGAGGTGCGCTTGGCTGAGGCGAGTAGCCTGGTGTAGTTGGATCTGAGAAAATCCAACTTTTGCCTTTCCAAAATTGATATGCAAATTTCTGGATTGGTGCTTTTGGTTTTCTAGTACCTTTGGTACTCTGGTACTTCTAGTACTCTGGTTTTCTGGTACTTCTGGTACTTTTTGAAACTAGGGTTTCACTTTCCAGGAGATCCAGCCACTGAAAAGGTGCACTGAAGGTGCCAAAATGATCCTTGGGGGAGGGCACAACTTTCTAGGTGGTTATGGAGTTGAAAAGCTTCACTTTTGAAAAACCCTAATTTGCAGTTACGTCAACAGTGACATTTTTCTCTTGTGAAATATGCTTCCTTCAGGTTGGCTCTGATACCATGTTAATGCTTATGCCATTATTATAGTTCTTTTCATTTCAGTAGATAACAACAACATAAGAACAAGATCACTGAGAAATACACATTCACAAGAAACACAATATTTATCCTGGGAAACCCTTTAGGGGAAGAAAACCCAGTAAAACTTCCTTAATATAGATTGCCAATACAATGTCAAGAGATAACTCAAACCAATACAGAAATTCCTCTCCAAAAGATGTGTCACTCTTCTCTCTCTCTCCAACAGGTAAATCGAAACTTGCCTCTCAGAATGAGTAAGTGATTTGTGTGTTAAAGTGAGGCACTGGCCTCTCTATATATACAAGTCTGGCACGTGTGAAGTGTCTTCACTGGCAGGGCCGACTTCTCACTCTGGGTGGGTAAACCCACCTTTATTATATTTCTGGGTCTCAATAATAGTTGTTGGGGCCGACTTCTTATTCTGCCTATTACAATTGTCTGTTGACCAATCCGAAAAAGGGGATTTGGTCCTAATACAATAATCAACATGATCAATCCACAATGGGGATTGATCCCATGAATAATATATCAATAATAATAAGAATACTAGATATTATTTTTGAGATTAACTGTGTAGTGGAAGTCATTAATCTATGACCTATATCCATGAGTATTAGTCACAACTGACCAATAATTCTCATGATTTGAATAGTCCACTTAGCACTCATTGCATCGGGTGATGCTCACAGGGGTGAAGAAGTGGGATTGAAACCAACGAAATGAATCGCATAGCATCAATCATCACTTCTGGGGCTTGCACCCGGTAACCAGGATTTCCCAGGTGGTCACCCATCCCAAGATGGCTCTGGCTCAAGCGTGCTTAACTGTGGAGTTTTTTCTCCACAATCAAGCCCACTTAGCTTGCTACCCCATTTGCAAAACCTTAGCAAGTATTATGCCTAATGAACTACCCAGTTAGAGCTCCCTTAACTCTTATTATTTAAGCATATAGGGGCTTCCATAGTGCAAGATATTAGATATTATTTTTGAGATTAACTGCGTAGTGGAAGTCATTAATCTATGACCCATATCCATGAGTATTAGTCACAACTGACTAATACTCATGGATATGGGTCATAGATTATTTTCTTAATGCTTCAAAATATGCTTGTAATTTTCTATTAATGAAGCAATAACGTACACTGCATATTGTCTTACATGCATTTTAATTTCTATCATAATTAAAAACCGATTGTTGAGAGCATGAATACATTCCTACATTATTTTCTTAATGTTTCAAATATGCTTATATTTTTCTATTAACGAAGCAATAATGTATACTGCATACCATCTTACATGCAATTTAACCAAGAGGCAGGTAATCTAAAATTAAAAATTATCCCATCCATTGGGGTTTCCATTGATGCTCTGGTCTGCCTCCCACCCGAATGGAATGTCAAAATGGGATAAGGGCCAAGTCCTGTGAAACTTTGGCAGAACAAACACCCCTCATGCTTGGCACCTAAGCAGAAAGAAGTTTATGTTATGTGGTGAAACCACACCTTGAGGTGTGTTTCTCAAAACAACTTCCAAAACAAAAAGAAAATAAACATTGCATCAATCTTTGTTATGTGGTGAAACCTCACCTTGAGGCATGTTTCTCAAAACAACTTCCAAAAAAAAAGAAAATAATTAGTGCATCAAACTACATTGGCCTCAGTTTTGTTCTGGTATGTTAACCTCTAGACAGGTCGATTAAAATTTTGAGCATGAGACTATCCTCTATTTTTTTTCCTTTTCTTGCATAGTTTGTTGTCCCTAAATCCCTTTGAGGGTGATGGTAAAATGATAATATTTTTGATAAATTGGAGCATCATTTCCAAGAAAAGGAAATATTAAGAAGATTCATCCTTACCACCTGACTTAGAAACCCATTCTGAAACCTAGGCTTTGACTCTATCTCATGAGCTATCTGGAAGTTGACGGAAAAAAAAGCAAAAGGCCAAGATTAGCTTCACATACTACTTCAAAAATTAAAATCAGATTCACTACAAAACTCCAATACAGGATTCTTTTTTTGGGGTTTCTAGGCGAACAAGGGTTAACAAATATGGGATGAATGGCGTACATTTTTTAGCTAGGAAACCTTATGGCGTACATAAATTGGCAGGACTCAGTGGAATCACAGTAAAAACTATTTTTATATCTTCATTGTACAAGGGTTTATCCCTAGAGACAAGATCTACGATGGACAACCTATGATGAGAAAGAAAGGAATGTACCTGAATGGGATATTGCAATTTGGAGGCGGTGAAAAATAAACATGACAAAGATAAGATTCCATAAATGGTCAATTCTGATAGGCCTTCAACAGATGACGAAGGCCTCCATTCTAATAGACATTCAGTGTAAAAATTCCCTTGATTTTTCATTCTTTGGCCATCTTATTGAAGCTAAAGGGACACAAACCTAAGATCGTTGAGAGAAAAATCCTAAAAGAAAGTTGGAGGTTGCACCATGCATTTCCATGAGAATAGTTCTGATGACCAATGTCAGCGGGAAGTGAGTCAATGAAGAGAAGATACATGGAAAGCAAGGATTCATGATTGTTGATGAATAGGTGGCAATTTTTCATAGGCTTTGGACATACGACAAAGGTCTCCAAGAGGACCTCCCTTTATATAACACCTTCGATGTAACAAGTTATGGCTTACAAGGTAATTGAAGACACTAAAATAAAGTTATACAATATTAAAACTTAAAATCCTTAACCTTACCATTTCAATTGGGATTTTGTGGAGATAGAAGGCATGTGCTATTCACATTCATTAATGATAATAAATTCCAATATATTTGGGATGTGCTATTCACATTTATTAATGATAATAAATTCCACTATCTTTGGGATTTAGTGATAATGAAATACATTTAGTATTATCTCTGGAGAAATTCGATATAATTGGAAAGATAGAGGGAATGTTAACATGGCTCCTATACAAGGATGACACATTTGGTAATGATAATAAATTTCATCACCTTTGGAATTTAGTGATCATAAAATGATAGAAGGTGATGACTCTTCTTAATGATTGATAGGTTTTTTCTTTTTTAAATTTGAAGCAATATCAATATTAATCTTTCATTTTTGTTAGGGATCTAACCTCCCTAAGGTGATGATTCTTCTCATGTTCTTTGTATATGAACATATACGAAAGAGAGCATATACGAAAGGTGAATATACGAACAACCCATATATGGAAGGTGCATATACAGAAGAACTTTACGGTAATCCAAATGCATCTTCCTTATATGTGTGCTTCCATATATCCGCATTTAAGGAATTTGCCATCCGTAAATTCACATTTATAGGTGCATTTATATTCATCATCTGTATATGTGCATATACGGAAGCACACATATATGGAGGACACCATTATGGAAGTGGCCAACTTCCGTATATGCACATTTAGGGAAGTCGTCGTCCATATATATGTCGTCTGTATATGTGCATATACGAAAGCATGCATATACGAAAGTGCACATATACGATCGACGCATATGTGCCAAGTCCATTTTAGAGTCAGCTAGTAGTATATTGTATACTACAATATTGTTTTTAATAGGACCTACATTTACTACAATATTGTTTGTATACAATATGCTACTAATTGACTCTAAAATGGACTTGGCATATATGTGTCGTCTGTATATGCGCGCTTCCGTATATGTGCATATATAGACGACTCATATATGGATGACGAATTTCGTAAATGCGTATATATGGAAGATGGCCACTTCCATAATGGCGTCTTTCGTATATGGGTGCTTCCGTATATGCGCATATATGGACAATGCATATAAATGCACCTATAAATGTGCATTTACGGACGACAACTTCCTTAAATGTGCATATATGGAAGATGAATTTGGATTACTGTAAATTTATTTTGTATATGCATCTTCCATATATGTGTCATTCGTATATGAAACTTTTGTATATGCGCGCTTCCGTATATGTGCATATATGGATGATGCCTATAGGGACAACGACTTCCATAAATGCACATATACGGACGGTGCATATATGGAAGTTAGTCACTTCCATAATGGCGTCTTATGTATATGTACCTTCTATATATGTGCACTTTCGTATATGCGCATATATGGATGACACATATATAGACGACGACTTCCATAAATGTGCATATATGGGCTACACATATACGGAAGTTGGCCACTTCCATAATGGTGTATTTTGTATATGCGCGCTTATGTATATGCGCATACATGGATGACGCATATAAATGCTTATATAAATGTGCATTTACAGATGACAACTTCCTTAAATGAGAATATATAGAAGCACACATATATGGAAGATAAATTTGGATTACCGTAAATTTCTTTCGTATATGCACCTTCCGTCTATGTGCATATACGAGATGATGCATATATCGACGATGGATTCCATAAATGTGCATATACGGACGATTCATATATGAACGTTGGCCACTTCCATAATGACATCTTTCGTATATGCGCGCTTTTGTATATGAGCATATATGGATGATGCATATACGAACGATGACTTCCATAAATGCACATATACGGACTATGAATATACGAAAGACGACCACTTCCATAATGGTGTCTTCCATATATGCACACCTTTTGTATATGTGCATTTCTATATACACAAATGTGCATATACATAAACAACTTTTGTAAATGCACATATATGAACAATGCATATACGGAAGATGGCCACTTCCATAATGGCATCTTCCATATATGTGCACTTCTGTATAAACACATATACAAATTATGCATATAAATGTGTGTATAAATGTGCATTTACGGATGACAACTTCCTTAAATGTGCATATATGGAAGCACACATATATGGAAGATGCATTTTGATTACTGTATATTTCTTCTGTATATACACCTTTCATATATGCATGCTTCCGTATATGAGAATATACGGATGAAGGTTTCCGTAAATGCGCATATATGGACGACGCATATCGAAAGTTGGCCACTTCCATAATCGCGTCTTTCGTATATGTGTGCTTCCGTATATGCACATATACGAATGATGCATATAAATGTGTGTATAAATTTTCATTTATGGATGAAAACTTCCTTAAATGTGCATATCTGGAAGCACACATATACAGAAGATGCATTTGGATTACTGTAAATTTCTTCCATATATGCACCTTTCGTATATGCGTTGTTCGTATATGAACACTTTTGTATATGCGCATATACGGAAGACGTCTTTCGTAAATGTGCATATACGAACTACGCATATACGGAAGATGGCCACTTCCATAATGGTGTCTTTTGTATATGCGCATATATAGATAATGCATATAAATGTGCATTTATGGACGACAACTTCCTTAAATGTGCATATATGGAAGCACGCATATACGAAAGATGCATTTGGATTACCGTAAATTTCTTTCATATATGCTCCTTCCGCATATGTGCGCTTCTGTATATGCACATATACAGATGACATCTTCCGTAAATCTGCATATACATAATATGTGTATATGGATGACGCATATACGGAATATGGCCACTTCCGTGAATGCACATATATGCATCATCAATATATGCACCTTCCATATATGAGCACTTCCGTATATGCGCATATACTGACGATGCATATACGGATGACGAATTTCATAAATGTGCATATATGGACAATGCATATATGGACGATGACTTTCGTAAATGTGCATATACGGACGACACATATACAGATGACAAATTTCATAAATGCGCATATACGGACGACACATCTACTGAAGCTGGCCACTTCCACAATGACGTCTCCCGTATATGCGCGCTTCCATATATGCATGCTTTCGTATATTCATGATTCCATATATGCTCATTTAAGGAAGTTGTTGTCTGTAAATACACATTTATACGCGCATTTATATGCCTCGTATGTATATGCGCATATACGAAAGACGCCATTATGGAAGTGGCCAACTTTCGTATATGCGCATATACGGAAGTGTGCATATATCCTGCCAATGTGATTTTTGGACACATTGGTCAATAGATGTTTGAAATAAACACTGCCCATTGATTCCAACCAACAACAAAATTCCCTATAAAATATTGATGGGCCTTAGCATAGTTAAAAAGTATAGACATTAATAACAAAATCTACAATTCTTATGCTAATCACTCTAATTATCCTTTTTAATGATGAACATACATCTTTTCTCATGCAAGAAAGTTAATGGCTGAAATCACAACCCTTTATTTATTGTGACGACGAAAAACATTCAAACCATATCAAATCGTGTCCATTAAAATCCCATATATTGTAATTAAAATCCCATTAAATATGGCCATTTCCAAAGTCTCCTTCATCTCTTTTGCAACTTCCACATATTTGTCCTCTATTGTGCAATATCCAAGAGACAACTATTGATCCAAGACTCATGAGATAACCTAAAGTTAATACTCCAGTTTCCTTATCCCCAACAAATTCTGAATCAAAATATCTTATGAGGTTGAATTTTTCCTTCACAAGGATTTTTCATGAACCAGAAAGAATCCCACAACAAATGAAATGTCTGGTATGGTGGTAGTAAGATAGATAATACTTTCCACAATTTTTCTATACTTGGTTGCATCCTCAAATTCATTCTCTTCTTTTGATGCGAGTTTCAAGTTCTATTCCATTAGAGTAGAAATATGATTGCACTTAGCCATTCCAAACTTGTTCAATAGTTCTCCAATGTACTTCTTCTGGGAGATGAATATGTACCTTGAATTTTGAATCACCTCAATGCCCAAATAGTAGTGAAGATGTCCCAAATATATCATCTCGAATCCTTTATTCAATTCCTTCTTTATGGATGCAATGTAACTCTCATTGTTCTCTATTTTCAATATATTATCTACACATACTACAATATATACAACAATTTTTCCAACTTTCTTCACAAGAAAAGTTGCATCGTCAATAGGAATGGCCCTAGGATGCTTACATCGTACAGATAAATCTAATAAAACCTTCATTGTATTTATTAAAGTTCATCACATGATATCATTCTTCTCAAAACCAAGATGTCGGTGTACCAATTCAAAATGACCAACTATACTAGCATAACATCTCTACCAATTCAAAGTGACTAGTATGCTAATTAAAAATGAGCAACGACCAATGGTCCTCATACAAACTATTGGGATGCCACGTTCACAGCCATGACTATAAAGAAAACTCTCAACATCTAGAAATGAGAACAATTAAATAATGTGGAACTTGGATTCAAAACTGAGACATAAATGGTGGTATTTACATGATACCATTCACACAGGCAATGGGAGCGTGAATTGAACAATTGATTAGGGCGTGAATTGAAAAGTCGATGGGAATAGACCTAAGGTTGAGGTTCTTTGTGGGAAGTCAAATGATGACGAGTGTGGATTTTGAGGTCGAGAGGTGGTCTACGTCGTGAGAATCAAGGTAGTAACATGAGGATGAGTGGTCGTGCGAGTCGAGGGAAGATTGGAGAGAAAGAGTGGTGCAACATGAAGGCATGCAATTTAGGGTTCAAACAACTTTATTGAAGCATAAGTGTGTGTTTTGGAAGTTGAGGTACCCTTATACAATGCAAAGACACCCATGAAAGACACAACATTTGAAAATAGAGATGCAACGATGAGCATAAACTTTTGATCGTGTAGGGAAGGTAAAAATAATTGCAACGAGAATCGCTGAAAGAAATCAGGGTTTTCAGATGAGTGGTTGCAGGGAAACCAGAGAGAATAGGGTTTACTCAGGCCATGGAAGAGAATAGACCATATAATAAGAATAGAAAGGAAAATATGGGAGAGGGAATTTTCTACCAATAGGAGAAACACTCATGGATTTAACTGCATTCGCTCTGATACCATTGAAAGACCAGGGATGACAGAAAAGATAACTCCACACTTGATGTGCTTGGAAGTGGATTGGCATTAACATAATAGGTGCATAAATTAAAAAACAAATGAATGTTGGTCTTCCATAACTCAACACGCTTCATATCACCTATGACTCTTTATACTTACAATATTATTACAAGTAAGGCTTTTAACACTTTCACAAAGAATCCATGCATCACGTGATTAATCAATTTTAAGATGGCTAGTAACGTTATTTGGTTTATCCATGTGACATTATATATTTTTGTGGGCTCACCCCATGTTTCGAATTATGTTTTGAATATATCACTTCGGATACGACTAAGTTTAAATCACATTGACATTAATGATACTTTTAATGTATAAATGAAAATTTTATAAGAGCACTGCATTGGTTAAAGTTGTTGTGGGTTTACTTTTAACCTTAAGTCATTGTATAAAATCCTTTTCAGAGAAAAAAAAGTGAGAAAAATAAATTCACTTTCAAATATGCAAGAGTTACATTGCCTTTTGAGCTTGAGAATACCTTCCAAATAGACATTGGGAAACCTAATTAAAAAAAATTGACCTCAAGAACTATGTTACCTATATCGAGAACCATGTTACAATGTTGAATCTAGTTAGGTTTTTTCCTGTATTGGGTTTCTTGGGATATATATTGTCTTCATATGTGTGTGGATGGTGTTTTATTTTGATTATTTCTTTCATTTTGTATTTTAGTTAATTCATAAATTGAAGAAAATGTAGTAATTAATTAATCTCAAAAATGAGGAAAATTAGTTTGCATATATCTACATTGACTACCAATTAGACAAAAACACACAAATTTCCTTCCAATTACACAATAAGAAAAAAAAATCCTTCCAACTACAAAAAAAGACAAAAGGTGCCTTCCTACTACACAACAAGACAAAATTTGTCTTCCAATTACTCAACAAGACAAAGATTATCTTTCAACTACACCAAAAGACAAAAACAAATCTTCCAAAAGTTGCCTTCCAATTACACAATAAGGAAAAAAAATTCTTTCAATTAATAAACACGACAAAAATTACCTTCCATTTACACCAAAAGACAAAAAATGTCTTCCAAAAGTTGTCTTCCAATTACATGACAGGACAAAAATTTTCTTCCAATTACACAAGATGAAAATTTCCTATCTCTTTCTCTCTCTCTCACCCTCCCTCCCTCCCTCTCTCTCTCTCTCTCTCTCTCTC
>JZKD02S1675556.1:187650-206422 GCA_000966675.3 Picea glauca
TATATATATATATATATATATATATATATATATATATATATATATATTCAGACATTTATGCTCATAAGCTGTGAAATTGTGAATGATTTCAGTGTAAGAATGGTTGTATGGTGTTTTGTTCAGTACTGGTAGTTGCAAGTTTATAATGGAAAGACTACGTATGGCTTATGTTTTCATAAATCGCTATTTATATGCATACTGATCTAATTCAAACTTCATGTCTGGTTCTCGAGAGAGAGATACCCTTATCTGCCTCAGATATTACCCTGGGTAAACCTCCCCATAGAGATACCCTCCTTGAAAATCCCATCAAGAACCTGGAAAGAGGATGTGAAGGCGCAAGGCCTTAGTAACCCTGCATGAGGAGGAACAATCCTCTTGAAATCCCGAGATGGTTGTGTAGGGATAAGTATCATTTGATGGGCGAGATCCTGGCGGAAGATCTGCGGTCACTCACGGCCGTTAGATTGGAAGGAGAAGAGGGGGCGTTAAATGCCTCAACCCTTTTTCTTTGTTTTCACAAGTAGCGAAGAGACCGGGATCGTCGATCCGTAAGATCCGTAAGAATATCTGGATTTTTGGTTTTTCCATGTCCAGGGAGCAGTGGGAGGGTGCGTGGCGTTGGGACCGATCTGAACCGTTAGATCTTAGCTAGAAAACCCGACAGCCGTTAGATATGTAGGGAGATAGATGAGGGTTAATCCCTAGTGAATAGGGGCGAAAGTCCCGAAATAGATCTGAACCATCTGATTAAAGGAGGCCATGTGTCGCGAGATTACCCATTCGAGAAATTAGAAATTGTGAATTCGGGGGTCCTGTTGACAAGGGATTGGGCTCTCGTACTGATAAGTCCCGGAGGGAATAATACTATGGTCTTATGAGATGCGGCCATACTGGCCAAGGAATAGCTCAGGAGAGGTAGTGCATTTATGCACAGGCTCCCTGTAAAGCAAGTAGAGACCGAGACCCGCTCAAGTCCTAGACTTGATAAAGGAGAGCAATAGATGTGCTGAAGACTCTTTTAAGAGTCAAACCCAGGAGAAAGAGTGCAAAGCTCCCAAGTCCCTCATAGTTGACAAAGCTCAAGAGGGATAATATCGTTTTGTGTACGGAGCCATAGTTGCGAAGGTCGCAGAGGAGAAGCAAAGGCCGAGACCTTTGATACTTAATAAATATTCCAAGGAGAAGGAAGAGAAGTGCATGTTCAAGGAAGAGCTACAACTATTGTTAGATTAGCTGGAGTGAAATAGATCTAGGTCATCGAAAATGTATGTCCAAACTCGCATAGAAGAGAGAAGAAACAAATGACAGAGACACTTCAAGATAGAAGTGGCGAACAGTCGATAATCGTTGGATTCTTGCAGAGTTGCAAGGCGGTTAGGGTTGGGTGCTTCAACCCACGAAGTCGCAAAGTGAGAAATGCGAGGAGTGGAGACAGTCATTGGATCCAGGTTGAGGAAGGACCGTTGGATCAGGTACCCCATCGTATATCGCGCATTCAGGGGCTCGGAGGTTGAGAGAACCTTTTCTCGACATCAGAAGTCGCGAAGTGACGAGAGCCAAGGCATGAGTGTGGACACGTGGTAGAACTACAAGGTGGGGCCTACATGGTTGATAGGCAGACACATGTCGCCTGGGGAGGAGGAGTCAACACTCCGTTGACCTCTCGTGTCTCGGGGATTCGCGAGATAAGAGCACAAAGGCTCATCGCTACAACTCGCGAAGTCGCGAGTTGCGACGGGAGCTAATGTTTAAGCCTATCTGGCGATCACGTGCGGGGGCCACTGACAGAAGGGAGCTATACCCCTTTTGTGATCTCGGGTATCGCGAGATTGGAATGAAGGAGTCGAGAGTTTCAACTCGCGAACTCGCGAGATGGCGAGTTGCGACAAGCGCCTTTGGGAATAGGCCTTGGTCATAGCGCCATGGTCACTTGGGAGTTGTGGAGCTCGCGCCTGGTGTTGTTTGCACATGGGAGCTCCCAAAAGGACCTGGTTCATAAAAGAAACTGAATTATACTTAAGAGCGGGAGGTTGCGCAGAGACTCTGTTGAGGCAGAGGTGGCGTCTGCAGCCTGTGCAAAGCCCTGTAGGGTCTTGGGGATTCTGTTCCTCGGGATAAAGGAAAAAAAAATTATTATGTCGTAGTTGGTGTGTTACAAATTGGTATCAGAGCATGCTTACAACACTTGGCCTACTTGGGCTCATGAATGAGTTGTGCAGAAGTTCCGTTCGGAACACTCCTAAGAGGAGTAACCCTCCATCTTAAACCCTTTTATATTCAAAGGATTAAAGTTTGAAAACAAGAACCCGACTGTGTATGCATGTGAAAGAATTATGATTTTTTGTGCGGGTTATAAAAATGTATCTAACTATTGATTAACAACCAGCGTTTGTCTTTTGCATCCAAGCACGCGATCAGCTGCGGGAATTTACAGATGCAGAGAATGGTGACTCATCAAGAGGTGACAGAGGGCTCCCACAATAGGGACGAAGAGTCTGACGAAATAAGGGCAGTAGGGACCCCTCTAGATCTAGCTGAGACTGTGAGGAGTCTCATGGTCGAGTTGTAAAGCTGCAAGGCCAACAATGAAAGGATGATTAAAGAACAAGAAAAGCAGACAGAAATTAACGCAGTTTTACTGCAGAGTTTATCCGATCTGCAAAGACAAATGCAGCATGACCTTGAAACTCAGAAACATGGTCATGTCAGTGGCCACACTGAGAGGCGCATATCGAAAAAGGTCCACCCTAGAGGTAAGGGACCAGTTCTGAGTGATTCCTTTGAGAAGGAAGCTGGCGATTCAGAAGACTCTTCCAGCAGTAGAACCAGTTCCTATTCTCAAAGGAAACAAAAGAAGCAAAAGACTCCCAAGGGTCATAAATTTGAGGAATTAAGAAAGGCCAAACCACCCTCCTTCGATGGTGAGATAAAGAAGGGAGAGGAAGCAGAGGCCTGACTACTTGGACTAAAGAAATATTTCAGAGTCCATGATTTTTTAGAAAATTTGAAGGCCCGAGTAGCCACTTTCAATCTGAACGAAAAGACTTCCATTTGGTGGGAAGATCTTAAGAATGTTAAATGGGTTCGCGAAGAGGATCTGTCCTGGAAACAGTTTGAGAAATACTTTCAGAAGAAGTATTTGTCGGAAAAATATTTCGAGGAGAAGACAAAAGAGTTTTATGAACTCAAACTGGGGCAACTCACTATAGAGGAATATGTCAACAAATTCCTCGACTTGTCGAGATATGTGCCTGATATAAAAGCAGAAAAGGCAAAGGTGCAGTGCTTCATCAATGGGCTACCCAAGGACTACTGAAACAAAATTGAATTTGATGAACCAAAGACCCTAGAAGGCACTATTCGAAAGGCAACATATTGTCAGGAACAATATGGACATCGAGCAGAACCTCGTGAAGGATGGAAACCAAAGAATAGTTCAAGGTTATAGAAAAAGGGGATTAAATCCCCAGGATTTAAGAACTATAAGAAGAACCCAAGAATGAACTTTCCAGCCCGAAGTGTACTCCAGCAGAACTTTCCCTCATTGGGCGGAAGTAAAACTTCTGGACCTGTACCAGTATAGACTGATAACCCAAAGAGAGAACCTTTGAAATGTTGGGGTTGCGGAGAAGAACATCTCCTGAGAGACTGTCCACACCGGCAAGAGAATAGTCGGAGGATTTATAACATCCAAGAAGCTACTACCATCAATGACGTGTCTAGGAGTGTGCCATAGATTTATGCAGCCTTGGATAATAACCAAACCGACCACCAAGCTTCAGTAGTGGAAATAGAAGGTATGATTTCCAACCATCTAGTGCCTGTTTTGATTGACCCTGGTTCAAATTTGAGTTATATAGCCCCTAAAGTTGTTGATAAGTGTAAGCTACAACCACAAAAACATACCAAGCCATGGTTGGTACAGTTAGCCACTGGCACCAAAAGGAGGATAGCAGAAGTCATACCAGCCCGCTAATTAATGTTGGGTGAATTACCCACCCAAGCAACCCTTAACATATTGCCCCCGGGATCATATGATCTATTGATTGGTATGGATTGGCTAGCTGCCCATAAAGCCGGATTGGACTGTTACCATAAGACCTTAGAATGTGTAAGTAAGGAAGGGGAGAGGATAACCCTTCAAGGGATCCGAAAACCTGTCTCGGTGAGACAAATATCAGCTCTGCAAATGAGAAAGTATTGCTGAAAGGGATGTACCCTATATGCAATATAGGTGTTGAAAACAATCAAAGATGACAAACCAAGCCCTAACAATCACCCTATCCTGAAAGAATACCAAGATGTGTTTCTGGAAGAGGTACCGGGTTTACCTCCGAGAAGGGACATAGAATTCTTGATAGAACTTGCACTGGGAGCGGTGTCGGTGTCTAGGACACCCTACCGAATGAGCACACCCGAGTTAGTTGAAATCAAGTTGCAATTAAAAGAAATGATGGATAAAGGCTATATTCGGCCTAGCGTGTCTCCATGGGGAGCACTAGTCATTTTCGTGAAAAAGAAGGACGGCACCGTTAGACTGTGTATAGATTATAGACAACTCAATAAGGTAACCATAAAGAACAAGTACCCCTTGCCCAGGATCGATGATCTGTTCGATCAATTGGGAGGTGCATCTATTTTCTCAAAGATCGACTTGAGGTCGGGATACCATCAAGTCCGAATCAAGGGTGAAGACATCCATAAAACTGCCTTCCAGACGAGGTATGGTCACTATGAGTTCGTGGTAGTGCCATTTGGGTTGACCAATGCCCTTGCCACTTTTATGTGCTTGATGAACAATGTACTCAGTAAATTTCTAGATAAATTTGTGATAGTTTTTATTGATGATATATTAATTTACTCTAAGAATAGAGAAGAGCATGAAGAACATCTTAGGCTTGTTCTGCAAGTACTCAGAGAGCATCAACTCTATGCTAAATTCAACAAATGTGACTTCTTACAGAAGCAAATACATTACTTGGGTCATGTTTTGTCCGAAGAAGGGGTAGCAGTGGACCCTGACAAAATCAGGTCTATCATGGAATGGCCTACCCCAAGGGATGTTTCGGATATCAGATCCTTTATGGGATTAGCAGGATATTATAGGAGATTTATAGAAGGATTCTCCAATATTGGTTTTCCAATCACTGCCCTCCAAAAGAAGGGGACAAAATTCATGTGGACGCAGAAATGTGAAGAAATATTTCAAACCCTGAAACATCTACTGACCCATGCACCCGTGCTAAAAATTGTCGACCCAGAAGATGACTTCCTCGTGTGCACAGATGCCTGTAAGGAAGGGCTCGGAGGAGTCCTTATGCATAAAGGAAGTGTGATCTTCTATGAATCCCGAAAATTGAATGAGCACGAAGTCAACTATGTGACCCATGATCTAGAGCTGGCTGCCATATTGCATGCCTTGAAAATGTGGAGGCATTACCTCTTGGGAAGAAAGTTTGTACTTATGACAGATCACTGTGGATTACGATACCTATTTGATCAACCAAAGCTCAACGCCAGACAATCTAGATGGATGGCCCTCAGCGAATTTGATTTCGAAATCAAACACATTAAAGGAAAAGAAAATAGGGTTGTCGATGCCCTTGGCAGAAGCATGAAAACAATTCACCTGGCAGCGGTGAGCACCTGCGAGATAGATGTCAAGGAAAGAATCAGAAATGCACAAGAAACATATCCCTTCGTTTAGACCGTGACCTTATACCTACAAGAAGAACCCGCTGGAGTCAAACATGAAGGCTACCAGATGACCGAAGGAGGTCTGTTCACTTACAGAAAGAGATTTTTTATTCCAGATTGTGACGACTTGAAGAGGTTCATACTGGATGAACTACATAGAAGACCCTATTCTTGTCATCCAGGATACCAAAAGATGATCACGACCACTAGGAGACAGTTCTATTGGCCTAGAATGAAGAAAGACACAACCGAGTACTTGGCCAAATGCATAAAATGCCAGCAGGTTAAAGCAGAACACCTACATCCAGCAGGGTTATTGCAACCTTTACCAATCCCAGAATGGAAATGGGAAACCATCTCCATGGATTTCATCACTGGATTACCAACTTTGACCAAACAGAACGATGCCATTATGGTAGTGGTGGATAAATTGAGCAAGTCTTCTCATTTCATCCCTGTCAAATCAACTTGCAAAGAAATAGATATCGCCCAGGTATTCCTGAAAGAGATATTCAGACTGCATGGTATGCCGAAAGAGATCGTGTCTGACCGAGACACGAAATTTACTTCTAACTTTTGGAAATCACTGATGGCTGGTTTAGAGACCAAGTTTTTGTTTAGCACCGCCTATCACCCTCAAAATGAAGGACAGACAGAAAGAGTGAATCAAATCTTAGAATACATGTTAAGGATGCATGTAATGCATCGACCCAAGAAATGGGAAGACTACCTGCCACTGGTAGAATTCGCCTACAACAATGGCTACCAAGCATCCCTAAAGATGAGTCCCTTCGAGGTCCTCTATGGTAGGCCATGTAATACTCTAGTAAGCTGGAGTAATCCCGTAAATAGGATATCTTTTGGACATGACATGTTAAAAGAAATGGAACAATAAGTGACTCATATAAAACAAAATTTGAAGGTCGCTCAAAACCGACAGAAAAGTTATGCCGACCAAAAGAGAACTCCAAGAGAGTTCAAATCGGGAGACCATGTATATCTCAGAGTTAGGCCCAGGAAGAGTTCGCTGAAAATGGGAGCTTGTGCCAAGTTGGCACCTCGGTATTGTGGACCCTTTGAGGTTCTAGATAAAGTGGAACCTATAGCCTATCGGCTAGCACTTCTTCCCACAGTCAAAGCACATAATGTTTTCCATGTTTCATTATTGAAGAAATATGTACATGATGCTAATCATATAATTGATTGGTCTGTGATTCAGGTGGAATCGGAGGGATAATTTTTACCAGGACCCCAATGCATACTAGACAGAAAGGAAACCCCACTCTGGAACTGAACCATTGCACAGGTCAAGGTGCAGTGGAAACATTTTGGCCCAGATGAGGCTACATGGGAAATGGAGGATGCCATGAAACAAACATATCTGATTTTGTTTACATCTGTACATGCAGGTCATGTTGATAGATAGAACATTGAGGACGATGTTCCTTTAAGGGGGAGGGAATTGTAACACCATGTTTCCCCCAGTATGTAAAAATAACTATACTGGCCAAGTATTGTGGCAAACTCAAAAATGTGAATGTGTAATGTGAATAGACCTTGTGAAAAAGGTCAACGAATGTGAATAATATTATGAATATATATTGCAGGACTGCTGAGAGGGGGATATGCTGAAAAAGAGACCATGATGGCTGGATAAAGGTGGTGGAAGGCACCTGGGATGGTGGCGTTAACTTCCACAAAAAACCAATACCGTATTTGGACTCCACTGGCCCGGAGAACCAAGAGCGGCTCGCTGGCCCAAAATAAAATACTCGTAGGATGGTAGGTAGCTGGCTCCTCAGGAATTAATGAGGGATGGGGGAAGTGAAACGCCCATCCATAGGAGCCTCAAGCCTAACCACCCCGAGGGAAATCGGGCCACCCGCAACCCCACAAGAGGAAAAGGCGTGAGGGATAAGCGAAGAGGGGGCAGACGCGAGGGAGGAAGAACTCTCTAAAAATATGCAGAGTGAGTGATAGATGAGAAGAAGGAGAGTAACCTTCGTTCTCGGTCACTCGCAAACAGAGACGCAATCTTGCAGCATCATGGTCTCAGCTCGGGGGTGGCTAGTGGTAAATCCGTTGGGAGTCGTTGAGCCTATGGTTGGTTGGAAACGAGCACCCCTATCAGCAGTTGCATCACCTCTAATGTTTTTCTGATAAGTGTTTTGCCTCTGGCTTCTTGATATATATATATATATATTCTGACATTTATGCTCATAAGCTGCGAAATTGTGAATGATTTCAGTGTAAGAATTTATGTATGGTGTTTTGATCAGTACTGGTAGTTGCAAGCTTATAATGGAAATACTACGTATGGATTATGTTTTCATAAATCGCTATTTATATGCATACTGATATAATTCGAACTTCATGTCTGGTTCTCAAGAGAGAGAGATACCCTTATCTGCCTCAGATAGTACCCTGCGTAAACCTCCCCATAAATATACCCTCCTTGAAAAGCCCATCAAGAACCTGGAAAGAGGATGTGAAGGCACAAGGCCTTAGTAACCCTGCATGAGGAGGAACGATCCTCTTGAAATCCCGAGATGGCTGTGTAGGGATAAGTATCGTTTGACAGGTGAGATCTTGTCGGAAGATCTGCGGTCACTCACGGTCGTTAGATTGGAAGGAGAATAGGGGGTGTTAAATTCCTCAACCCTTTTTCTTTGTTTTCATGAGTAGTGAAGAGACTGGGACCGTCGATCCCTAAGATCCATAAGAATATATGGACCGTTGGTTTTTCCACGTCTAGGGAGCAGTGGGAGAGTGCGTGGTGTTGGGACCGATCTGAACCATCAGATCTTATCTAGAAAACCCGACAGTCGTTAAATATATAGGGAGATAGACGAGGGTTAAGCCCTCTTTAATAGGGGTGAAAGTCCTGAAATAGATCTGAACCGTCCGATTAAAGGAGGCCACGTGTCGCGAGATTACCCATTCGAGAAATCAGAAATCGTGAATTCAGGGGTCCCATTGACAAGGGGTCAGGATCTCGTACTAATAAGTCCCGGAGGGAATAAGACTGTGGTATTATGATATGCGACCATACTGGCCAAGGCATAGCTCAGGAGAGGTAGTGCAGTTATGCACAGGCTCCCTGTAAAGCAAGTAGAGACCGAGACCCGCTCAAGTCCTAGACTTGATGAAGGAGAGCAATAGATGTGTTGAAGACTCTTTTAAGAGTCAAACCCAGAAGAAAGAGCGCAAAGCTCCCAAGTCCCTCATAGTTGACGAAGCTCAGGAGGGATAGTACCATTTTGTGTACGGAGCCATAGCTGCAAAGGTCGCAGAGAAGAAGCAAAGGCCGAGACCTTTGATACTTAAGAAATGTTCCAAGGAGAAGTAAGAGAAGTGCATGCTCAAGGAAGAGCTACAACTGTTGTTAGATTAGTTGAAGAGAAATAGATCTGGGTCACCGAAAATGTACATCCAGACTCGCGCAGAAGAGAGAAGAAATGGACAACAGAGACACTTCGAGATAGAAGTGGAGAACAACCGATAACCGTTGGATTCTTGCATAGTTGCAAGGCGGCTAGGGTTGGGTGCTTCAACTCACGAAGTCGTGAAATGCAAAACGCGAGGAGTGGAGACAACCATTGGATCCAGGTCGCGGAAGGAATGTTGGATTAGGTACCCCATCTCATATTGTGCATTCGGGGGCTCGGAGGTTGAGAGAACCTTTTCTCGACATCAAAAGTTGCGAAGTGCCAAGAATCGAGGCACGAGTGTGGACACGTGGCAGAACTACAAGGTGGGGCCTGCATGGTTGACAGGCGGACACGCGTCGCCTGGGGAGGAGGAGTAAACATTCCATTGACCTCTCGCGTCTCGGGGATTTGCAGGATAAGAGAACGAAGGCTCATCGCTACAACTCGCGAAGTAGCGAGTTGCGACGGGAGCTAATGTTTAAGCCTAGCCGGCGGTCACGCGCGGGGGGCGCTGATAGAAGGGAGCTATACCCCTTTCGTGATATTGGGTATCGCGAGATTAGAATGAAGGAGTTGAGAGTTTCGACTTGCAAACTTGCGATATGGTGAGTTGCGACAAGCGCCTTTGGGAATAGGTCTTGGTCATAGCGCCATGGTCGCTTGGGAGTCATGGAGCTCGCGCCTAGTGTTGTTTGCATAGGGGAGCTCCCTAAAGGACCTAGTTCATAAAAGAAACTAAATTATACTTAAGACCGGGAGGTTGTGCAGAGACTCTGTTGAGGCAGAGGTGGCATTTGCAGCCTGTGCAAAGCCCCGTAGGGTCTCGGGGATTCTGTTCCTCGGGATAAAGGTAAAAAAAATTAGTATGTCGTAATGGGTGTGTTACAAGATTAATGTAAGGATGAAAAGTTTTGTTTATTTCGTGAAACTAGATGAATTTTATTAAAAATCTTGGCAAGCATAGTGACCTGTTTGAAAAGTTTCTCAATATGCCTGAAATAAGTACATGTGAAATTGATCTCTAGCCTACCAACTCCAAAGGTGACTTGTCAACTTTAAGTTGAGCACACCATTTTGTTATGTAATCTTGAAGGTTAAATTTTTTAATATAACTTCAATTATTGAAGGGTTACCTTATCAAAACTTCATTGTTGAAGGGCACAAATTTAGACATAACTTTATTGATGGGTAATAGAAATACCCAAAACGTCAAAAAAATATTGTTTGACGGGTAAAGAGGAATCCAAATTCAAAACCTTGGTCAGCTCCAACACCTATCCAAATTAGGATTCTGGATAACTTTTAGACAGCAAGAGATCTATCCTGAAATACAAGGAAAAATATGATTCGTTCGATTGGTACTAATAATTGTATGTGCGTTCAACCGTATGCGCAAGCTAGGCGAAAAAATCAATAATGCAACATTTCAGTGGAAAAGAGATTGGTTGGGTTGGGCTGGATTGTGCTATTCAGCTGCTTATATGGGAGTAGAATGCAAGAGCTTCTGAGTGTGGTTCCAATCCTTCTCAGCTAAATGGAGGAGTCTTAACTAACACATTATTAAAAAAATTAATGTATTTTTAATGAATTTTAATTCAATAACAACCTCATCCTAAATTATCAATTTATATAATTTATATATGTAATAAGAACCTTGAATATCGATTTACGATTTATTCAATTGAGAAATCTCACAAATAAATTAAGCATTTAGATATAAAGTACGTATAATTGGTTTGGTTTTTAATAATTTAGTTACATATATACTTTCCATACAGATGGAAAAAACCTTTTTTTTATGCTAAGTATTGTATTCAAGGAAAGAAAAGAGTGGCACACAACAGTTATAACTTTAGATGTGTTGTGGGAGGGAGATGGGTGGGATACCTTGTTTAGCGTTTTTTTTCAAATTTTTGGCATCTTTCATGGCAATTTTTTGTTTATAGAAACTGGTTTTTCGGGTCCCCCTAGATGGGAACCTTGTGATTTCCCCCCTTGCCTGGGTGGTTTTTTCTGAGCTGTCTACCCTTCCCAGTTTTGTTTTCTTTTATGCGATTTGATGACCATTTATTTTGTCTTCACTGCTTGATTATCGGGACGAACTGGAGGTAGGGGCCCACGATATTTGTTTGGTTAACTGGTTCAGTGGTGACATTCCTTTGTGAAGCTGGAAACTCCTACGATGGAGTTTGAAGCAAGTGGTTTACTGGGCGCGTTCGACGAGGAGGAATGGGACTGTGAGGGTCTTTTCAAGGCTATTGATGAGTTATGTGTTTTAAATGACACTCATAAGCATTTAGGAACTCTTTAAACTCTTTGGAACCATCACCTCCTACATTATCATCTCTGTCTTCCTTTGGTCTTACTCCCTGTGATAACAAAGTCTTGAACATCCAATCCTCTCGACCTCTTGTTACTGAAGAGCAGTTTCTAACAACAAGTAATGCTCGAACGAGTTTTTTTCAGGAGGTTGGTAACAAGGGTGGTAGTGGTATAACTCGTACGGACATTTGTCCTATCAAGGATCCCTCCTCGACTCGTGTTCCATGTGATATTGAGAGACATAAGAGTTTTAGAACCAGGAAGGCTGCCAGAGCCTGGAAGCCAAAAAAAACATGTCACTGACTGGTTATATGTATGGATGTCAGGCTCGAGGAGACGTTTCAACTTGCACTTTGTGCACTGGTAGGACGTTTCTCTTATAAACATAAGTGTGATTTATCCTTCTTGGACTGGATGAAGGAGGTTTGTATTTCTCGGCTTGGTTATATCCCGACCTATACGACGCTAACCTATGGGTGGTTCAACCTTCTTTTTAAGACTCCTGAGGATGCAAAGAGCATTTTAAAACATTTATGGGATTACAAGGGTGGTAGCCTTATGTTGAAACGATGGAGAATATGCTTTAATCCGACTACTGAGTACTTTAGTTACAGGCATGTTTGGGTGTTGTTACCGGGACTTCCCTTGAACCTCTGGAACTTACTTGCGCTTACGACCATTGGAAATTTACTCGATCGTTTCTTGAAAAATGATGAAACTTGTCTTCTCTCGACAGATAAACGTATGGCAAAATTGTTGGTTGAGTTAGACTTGCATGCGGGTCTAATGGACTCCATTGAACTAGAGTGGAGAGGACAAGTTTCGGTCCAACGATTGGACTATCTTGGTCTACCATTTAGGTGTTCTTCCTGCCGAAAAACGAGCCACCTTAGGAAGGATTGCCACCCTTCTTTTACTTCCACAGAGGAGGGAGACGACATGTTTTCTGGCTCAATAGACCTGCTATATATGGATGAAATCCTGGTTGGACAGAACCCATTGGTCGCAGGTGTTACAGAGGACTTGGAGGTGACTATGGATGGCACTCTCAGCACACTCATGGGTAAGCTCAATTTCTTTTTCCCTTCACTTTTTTTAAAGATATCCTTATGGGAAAGAGACTTTCTAGGGAATTCTGCTCTTTTGCATGCAGTCTCTTCGGGTTCTTCTGGGAAGGGGACGGACACTGTGGCTGGGGAAGTGGTTTTAGGGGTCCAAAATCAAGTATTGGCTGGCTCATTAAATACCACTCAGGTTTCTGTGGCATTAGACTCTTTGAAATGTCTCCCTACTGCCTTATCCTTGCAACCTTTTCCCTCGACTATTTCGACTGGTTATGATCCTCCCTTGGCACCTGTTAACAAGTCATTAGCTACTTCTTCACATGAGCCATCATATACGATTCCCCTCTAGACCTTTTTGGGAACGTAGGCTTTTGACAATTTGCTTTGTGATTTTGTTGATGCTTTGTTGTCTTAAAGACCACTTTTAAATAGCAAGTTGGCCTGGTCAAGAGGATTGAGCATAGAGGTGTCTCCTATTAAAACAAGGAGCGCTCGAAAAAAACAAGAGTTGGGCTCTTATACCATCGATTTACCATCATCTTGTTTAGTGGAAAAAGGGATGCTTAAAGGTGTTACACATCAAAATTACTCAACTGGATAAGTGTCGCATATTCCTCTCAATTGTCGTAAGTGTCGCAACTTCCTTACAACTTTCGCAAGTGTCGCAAGTTGGTTACAAGTGTCGCAAATGTTGTTTGAGCATACTGCCATAATGACGACACTAAGGAGATACTTAAAACATCTTATGTACTCGGTTTGAAGAAGAAGAACTGGTTCACTGGAGTCAAACAACTCTTAACACCTGAAAAGGGCTTTCAATCAAGAGTTTTGAGGGTGAACGCTCCCCTGAAACAGCCTTAGGAGCGTTGGCGCTCCCCTATAAGGCCTCAGGAGCATTATAACGCTTCCTCACCCCTCTGAAGGAGCGCTGCCCACTTTTGAAGTGCTAGCGCTCCCCTTAGGCTTCTCAGGGATCGTTCTAGCGCTCTGATGCCTTTTTTGAAGGAGTGCTCCCTAATCTGGGTCAATTGTTAGCCCGGTGAGGAGAATAAGGAAAGGATCTTTTGAGATTAGGAGGCAGTTGTACTCAAATTCTTGGTTTCATCAAGAGATCCCTGATCTAAGGAGGAGGTTCCCAACTTGTTCTAAACATAACTCAAGAGGTTAAGATCCTCTCAACCTATATAAGAAATCTCTATGATGGTGGAAAGGGGGAAGAATTGCTAGCATGAAACCTATGATCTCATAGGAAATACATAGTCAGCCAAAGGAGAAGTGATCAGTGAAGCTGCTGTCAGCCAGGTTGTGGATCTTTCGAGCAAGGGTTAGACGAAGGGGACTTGACGAAGCTGTCGCATTCGCATATACGATTGTAAGTACTGCTGTCGTTATTCTCATAAATATGACACTCTTGGCATGTTTCTTTCTAGTTTGTGTCTGATGTTACATGAACTTATCATTAATTGATAGATTTGTTTTCAAGCTAGTATCAATAGAGTAGGAAGTAGTCGTATCTTGTTTGTCTGCAGAACTCAGTGAGGAGCAAAGGATTGGAGTGCAACTCGGAGTGTGCAGGGACAAACGTCGATAAAGAGGTACTTCTGTTATCCTTCCTTCTCATGTATTAGTTTAGATAGATTTGAAAGGAAGTCAGTGTCCACTTCAAGCATTTTTCTGTCTAGGGTTAAGGTCAAGCTCTTAGAGGCGATCTACCTGTCCGCAGGGAGATTTTCCTACAACAAAAGGCATGAAAGCCCTTGCGAGGGATAATTCATGATCCTCCTTTCCTTAAATGTTAGAGGAGTGTGGGGTCCCCTAAAACTGCCCACCATGTGAAGGTTAATCTCTTCTTCTAAACCGGATCTAATATTCCTTCAGGAAACTCTTGTGAATGAGGAAAAAGCTAGGAAGTTTTTGAATGCATTGTGTCCTTCATGGTAGCTCTCTGCTGTGAGCTCAAAGGGAAAGTTGGGAGGGCTCCTGGTGGTGTGGAACCCTTATATTTTGGATTTTCAACCTTTCTTATGTGCTGGTGGTATTCTATTGACAGATGTTCATATTACCAACAACAAAAGAATAAGATTCATAAATATTTATGGTCCATGCTCTGGACGCAGAACATTCTGGGAGAATTTGAAAGCTAGTGGACTTCTTGATCGACGAAATTTGATTATTGCAGGAGACTTCAATTTTACGACTGGATCTGATGAAGTTTGGGGGCCTTCGGTCATGATAAATTCACAGGCACAATGTTTCAGAGATCTGTTCTTGAGACACCACTTAATTTACATTAAGCTTGCGGAGGTGGTCCTAACTTGGAGTAACTGCAGGATGGGGAAGGAAATTTTTTCTAAAAGACTAGACAGAGTCTATGCATTTGCATAATTGCTTGAATATTCGACACTATTCAGATCTTAGGTCGATCAACATTACATTTCTGACCATGCACCAGTTCTCTTTCAAATTGATTTTGGGGTCAATTCGGTGTCTTACCCTTTTAAGTTCAATTCGGTACTGCTGAAGGATGGAAAATTTGGGGAAATGGTCAAAGACGTGTGGAACTCTACACAGGACTTAACGGGAGGCAGCGCACAGTCCAGATTATTTGGGAAGTTAAAATCTTTGAAGGATAGACTGAGAAAGTGGCTAGTTAGCAAGAAGAAAAGTGATCAACAGATTTATACTTAGCTTGAAAAGGATATTGTGATACTGATAAAAGAAATTCTAGACCATCCCCTTCAGACTGAACCACTAATTCGATTAAATACACTCATAAAAGAGAGGAACGAATTGTTATTGGCCGAGGAGGAGTTTTGGTGCCAGAAGAGCCGGGAAAATTGGATCCTGTCGGGTGACAGGAATACCAAATTTTTCCATAAGTATGCAAGCTACAGACGTAACAAAAAACATATTTGGGAGGTTAAGAATGAATTAGATCAAGTTTTTATAGGGTAGGAGGCTATTAAGGGAGAATCTTTGAGACATTCCAGTACCTTTTACAAAGAATCACATCTCTCGATTGTGGATCAAATTGAGGCGGTGAGATTATATCCCAGATTGGCAACAGATGAGGAGGTACAAGCTCCTGAAAATCCGGTCTCGAAGGCGAAGATTCTTGATGTTCTAAAGGGGTTTACCAAGGACAAGAGTCTGGGTTCTGATGGTTGGACAGTAGAGTTTTTATTACATTTCTTTGACTTGATTGCAGATGACCTATGGGAGGTTGTCGAAGACTCATGCACTTCTGGTATGGTTAATAGATCTTTGAATTCAACATTTATAGCTCTTATTCCAAAAGTCAATGGATTGACTTCCCTTGGTTACTATAGGCCAATTGCCTTGTGTAATATCTACTATAAGATAATAACGAAGATATTAGCTACTCGGATAATACCTATACTGTCCCGTACTCTCTCAGTTGAATAGTTTGGTTTTCTTAGAGGCAGACAAATAATTGATGCCATATGCACAACTCAGGAGTGTATTCATAGTATTAAGGCGAAAAAATTCCAAGCAATGATCCTAAATATTGACTTGAAGATTTATGACAATATTAGTTGGGATTATATTAGACTTGTTTTATTACAGTGTGGCTTTGGTCTTCCGACGACCAACTGGATTATGGGATGTATTACATCGACCACCTATGTTGTTCTCATCAATGGAGAGCCTACTGATTTTTTCAATGGGGGAAGAGGTCTTAGACAGGGGTGTCCTTTGTCACCTCTTATTTTTATCCTAATTATGGAAGGTTTGAGTCTGGCCTTAAAAAAAAGACAAGAAGAAGGATTGGTGACTGGTATTAAGGTAACTAGATTGTTACGGGTTCTACACCTCCTTTTTGTGGATAACATCCTCATAATGACAGATGCATCTGTAAATGAGTGGTCAGAGATCAATAGGCTCTTGGTTATCTTTTGCAATGCCACTGTATTGATGATCAATCCACATAAATCATCTTTCTATCAGTCTGGGGTGCAATTAATAGTCTTAGATGCTATATAATCTTTCTTTCCATTTGAAATTTATCACTTGGCATTGAGTTTTAAATATCTGGGTTATTTTTTGAAAGATGACAGGTACGAGGCAGTGGATTGGGATTGGATGCTAAAAACATTTGAGTCCAGAATCACTCACTGGTGTAATAGGTGGTTCACTTTCGGGGGCCGACTAGTTTTGATTAAGGCTATCCTAGAAAGCCAACCAGTCTATTGGCTGGCCTTAGCTGATATTCCATCCTTGATCCGACACAGAATTCGACAAGTCACATTTAAATTTCTTTATAATGGCAATAAAAAAAGAAAAGGATATCATCTATGTAGTTGGAAATATATTGCCAGGCCAAAAAGATTTGGGGGATGGGGTCTGCGAAATATTTTTAGCTTCAGTCAGGCGATGGATGCTAATACTCTATGGAGTGTATTAATGGGTGATGGACTTTGGAAACGGATTATCAAAGCTAAGTATCTTTCATCTTTCTATGTTGAGCATTATCTTAGAATGGTGCCAACGTCCGGATCTTCCGGCTCACAGAATTGGAAGTACCTACATAAATCAATGAATATTTTACTCCACTGGATTGCCTGGTATCCAGGTTCTGGCACTTTGATAGTCATTGGGAGAGATTCGATTATAGGAATGGGAGAATATGCCATGTTATCTGAAGGCCTTATTTCGGCTTTAAATCATCGAGGGATCCATTATTTATTCCAAGCGCAAGGGATGCTGAGACCAGGAAGCATCGGGGAATTTTTGGTATCTAGCGATGATTTAGATTTGCAGGGGATACTTGCATAGGACTGATAGACTTATAAAAGGGAGATCATCAATAATGGCATAAAACTTTGGCCTAGGTCAGATGTACTGAAGTGGACTGGTGAACCTTTGGGAAGGATTACCGTTAAAAATGTTTATGAGGCAGTTGAATGTAGGAAACATGCCTTCCGTATCAGAGGCTGGAGAAAGGCGCTTTGGCAATGGGACTGTCCTAAAAAACTAAAGTTTTTCTCTTGGTTTGTGGCAGAAAATAAAGTGCTCACTTGGGATAATCTACAACGAAGGGGCTTTATTGGGCTGGGTCTTTACCCTTTATGTATGAAGGAGGAGGAATCGGTATTCCATTTATTTTCTGTATACCCTTTTTCGAAGGAGGTATGGACAAAAGTAATAAAAAAATTATCTCTTACAAGAATATGGACTGGCACATCTATTCCTGACTGCTACAAGAATTGGAGAACTCTCAAAACAAGTTATCCTACTCTCCTGGCATTCATTGTTTGGTATCTATGGAGGGAAAGAAATGGTGCAATATTCCATAGTGGGAAACCATCTATTCAGAAGGTGGTTATACTATCTCTCTCGGTAATAAAAGATTATAAATTGTCTCCTAAGAAGAAAAAAGTTTGGAAGATTACAAAGAATCCTGAGACTAGGTTTTTGGTGGGGTGGTTTGATGGTGCAACTTGTACAAATGGTTTAAATAGTGGAGTAGGAGGTGTCATCCGGATAAATGAGAACATAATTTATAAATGGTACTTAAATTGACGCTCAGGTACTGTTATCGCTTAGTTTGTAGTTTAGGTCAAGTAGCTGAAGGGTGAGGGTCAAACTGGCATAACAGGAGCTTCCCCACCCACTGTCACCTCGATGGGGGGCTCTTTCTATTTAGGGTGGCTAAGCCCAAGGGATACGTCCCTGGCAATCTGGTTTTTTGAAAGGAAAATGCTCAAAGTATTAAGGCTAGTTTCCCCTTCACAGATTACCGCCAAGAAGATACTCAAATAAAGAAAAACCACAGAAGAGGTACCTTCTTGCGAGACAAAACAATAATGATACTAATACATGCAATAGTGGTTAATACTTCATTAATCAATGACTATCAATATTTAAGGTACATGAGCATAATCAACAGTAAATATTGACGAAGTCAATGTTTGCAATAATGACAATGGCATATAATATTACTTGTCAATAAACACTGGAATAATATGAAAATAATCAATCCTTGAATCAATGCATCAAAAGTTATTAATTTCTCATATACAAAGGTAGCTACGTCAACATTGCTAGAGATGACGTCAACTTCTTCTAGGGTTAGTATGATAGACAAGAAGGTCAACATTTTGCAATTTAACCAATGTAAATCACCAATATATCAATGTCTATCATTGGATGACCAAGCCACAGTATTTTCTATCAACTAAGAGCTTAATAAAGGCATGACGTCATCATCAATTGCTAGGTTAGTAGACGTTA
>JZKD02S1675556.1:268933-287381 GCA_000966675.3 Picea glauca
CGTAGTTCTTATCATATGAAAATATTGTAAAATATAATATTATAATAATTTCAAAAGAATTAAAAGAACAAGAATTAAAAAATACAATTGTTTTCTATAACATCCCATTTCATACATATGCACAACAACATGGAATTCCATATCATACACAACCTTACTATAAGAAAAACAATAGCTCAAAATTCTTCAATCAACATTAATATACTAGCATATTGTCTAACCATTTGTAACTATGTTTAAACCTATTTTGAAACTGCCATACCATTTAAAGAATATTGTGTTGGTGTATTCTGTGATTTTTCTTTTTTCTTCCGTGATTTTTCTTTTTTCTTGGATAATTTGAAATTTCACTCGCTTCATAGTCCATGATTTCTGAAAATAAAAATAAAAAACTATTACCACAACTTGAAATTATTGAAGAAAACATAAATTTATAAATATTATCATTTCTTGCGACATTGTACTTGTAACAAAATGAACAAGAATCATGACAATCATTTGAACAAAGATATTGCTAGAACATAAATTGCATCATTTTGATTGTTCATTGAGGAAAACTAGCACCCACTAGCTTTCCTTCTAGCAGAAGTGCACTGCCAACAACAACATTATATAGTGAAAGAAAACTAACTACTGCTCAATTTCCATCTAAGAAAGGAACGAGTGTAAATCTTATGATAATGTCATATTTAAATACAATTATTCTTTCATAGTCATAGATCTTCTTCGCTCTCTCTAGATCTAATAAAACGACGTCTCAAACAACACCATTCCATGATGGTGAAAAGGTAGCACGTGCTAAATTTCACTTTTGCACAAACACAAGCACATTTCAAGCAACATCATTCCACTGGTGGAAAGCTAGAGCGTACTAGCTTTCCCTTTTGCACAAGCACGAGTGCATATCAAACAATATCATTCCATCTAGGTTGAAAGCTAGTGTGTGCTATATTTCCCTCTTACATAAGCACAAGTGCATCTCAAACAACATCATTCCACCATGGGGGAAAGTGCACATGTAGGGGAAAACTAGCACGTGCTATATTTCTCTCTTGCACAAGCACAAACGCATCTCAAACATCATTCTAGTCTAGGGTAAAGTTAACAAGTGCTAAATTTCCCTCTCACACAAGTACAAACACATCTCAAACAACATAATTCCACTGTAAGGAAAATCTAGTGTCTGCTAACTTTCCCTCTTGGACAAGCACAGATGCATCTCGAACATCATTTCACCATGGGGTTTCGAAAGCTAGTATGTGCTAGTTTTCGCTTATGCACAACCACAAGAGAATATGAAACAACATCATCCCACCATGGAATAGCAAGAACAAGTGCTAGCTTTCTCTCTTGCACAAGAACAAGTGCATATCAAACAACAACATTGTTGGAGTAAAGCTAGTGCATGCTAGTTTTCCCTCTAGCACAAGAACATATCAAAGAACATCATTCCACCTTTGGGGAAAGCTAGTGTGTGCTAGTTTCCCTATTACACAAGAACAAGTGCATCTCGAACAACATCATTCCACCATATGTAAAAACTAGCATGTGCTAACTTTCCCTCATGGACAAGTACAAACACATCTCGAACATCTTTCCATCGGGGGGGAAAGCTAGCACGTGCCAAATTTTTGTTTTGCACAACCACAAGCGTATCTAAAACAACATTATTTCAGTGTGGGGGAAAGCTAATGCATGCTATCTTTTTCAAATTGCACAAGCACATCTCAAACAACATCATTCCATCGTGGGGGAAAAATAACACGTAATAGATTTCCCTTTTGCACAAGCACAAGTGCATATCAAACAATATCATTCCACCGGGGTGGAAAGCACAAGTGCATCTCAAACAACATCATTCCAGCATGGGGGAAAGCTAGCGTGTAGGGAAAATCTAGCACGTGCTATATTTCCCTCTTGCATAAGCACAATTTCATCTCAAACATCATTCTAGCATAGGGGCAAGTTAACGCGTGCTAACTTTTCCTCTCGCACAAGTACAAACACATCTCAAACAACATAATTCCACTATAAAAAACAGCTAGTGTGTGCTAACTTTCCCTCTTGGACAAGTACATATGAATTTCAAACATCATTTCACCATGGGGGAAAGCTAGCACGTGCTAGTTTTCCCTTGTGCACAACCAGAAGAGCATCTAGAACAACATCATTCCACAATGGAAGAAAGCTAATGCATTCTAGCTTCCTGTCTTGCACAAGCACATCTCAGACAACATCATTCTACCGTGGGGGAAATCTAGCGTGTGCTAGCTTTCCCTCTTGCACAAGAACAAGTGTATATCAAACAACATCATTCCACCTTGGAGTAAATCTAGTGCATGCTAGTATTCCCTCTGGCACAAGCACATATCAAAGAACATCATTCCACCTTCRAGGAAAGCTAGTGTGTGCTAGCTTCCCTATTACACAAGCACAAGTGCATCTCAAACAACATCATTCCATCGTAAGTAAAAACTAGCATGTGCTAAATTTTCTTCATGAACAAGCACAAACACATCTTGAACATCATTCCATCATGGGGGAAATCTAGCACGTGCTAACTTTATGTTTTTCACAACAACTAGCACATCTAAAACAACGCTATTTTAGCATGGGGGAAAGCTAACGCGTGCTAGATTTCCATCTTGCACAAACACATCTTGGACAACATAATTCCACCATGGGGGAAAACTAACACATACTAGCTTTCCCTTTTGCACAAGCACAGGTGCATATCAAACAATATCATTCCACTGTGGGGGAAAGCTAAAGCGTGCTAGAATTCCCTCTTGCACAAGCACAAATGCATCTCAAACAACATCATTCCACCATGGGGGAAAGCTACCATGTAGGGGAAAGATAGCACATGCTATCTTTCCATATTGCACAAACACAATTGCATCTCAAACATCATTCTAGCATAGGAAAATGTTAGCGTGTGCTAACTTTCCCTTTTGCACAAGCACAAACGCATCTCAAACAACATCATTCCATCATGGAGGAAATTCTGTGCATGTTAGCCTTCTTTATTGCACAAGCATAAATGAATCTCAAACAACATCATTCAACCCTAAGGGAAAGCTAGCGCGTGCTAGCTTTCCCTCTCGCAGAAGTACAAGTGCATCTTGAGAAAAATCATTTTACCGTAAAGAAAAGCTAGCATGTGCTAACTTTTCATTATGCATAGGCATAAAAGCACCTCGAACATCATTCCACCGTGGTAGAGGTGCTAGATTTCCCTCTTTCACAACCACAAGCGCATCTAGAACAAACTCATTCCACTGAGGGGGAAAGATAACGCATGTTAACTTTTTGTCTTACACAAGTACAAACACATATCGGATAACATCATTCGACTGTAGGGGAAAGCTATCTTTCCCTCTTGCACAAGTAATGGTGCATATCAAACAACATTCCACCGTCGGGGAAAGGTAGCGCGTGCTAGCTTTCCCTCTTGCACAAACATAGGTGCATCTCGAACAACATTATTCCACCATGAGGGAAAGCTAGTGTGTGTTATCTTTCCCTCCTGCATTAGAACAAATGCATCTCCAACAACATCATTCCACCATAGAGTAAAGCTAGCATCATTCCAACATGGGGTGCAACTATTGTTTGCTATCTTTTCCTATTGCGTAATCACAAGTGCATCTCAGAAAAAATCATTCCACGATGGGGGAAAGCTAGTGCGTCCTAGCTTTCCCTCTTGCACAAGCACAAGCGCATCTCGAACAACATCATTTTAGCATGGAGGAAATCTTACACATGCTAATCTTCCCTCTTGCACAAGCATAATCTCATCTTGAACATCATTCCACCGTGAAGGAAATCTAGCGTGTGGTAGCTTTCCCTCTTTGAACAAGCACAAGTGCATATTGAAACAACATCATTTCACCGTGGGGGAAATCTAGATTATGTTGGATTTCCCTCTTGCGAAAGCACAAGAACATCTCGAACAACATCATTTCACCATGGGGGAAAGCTAGCACATGCTAGCTTTCCCTCTTGCACATGCACTAGCACATCTCGAAAGTCATCCCACCATGGGGGTAAGCTAGCGCGTGCTAATTTTCCGTCTTGCATACAATCTCATCTCAAACAATATCATTCAATGTGGGGGAAATCTAGCATGTGCTAGCCTTCCCCCTAGCACAATCACATCTCAAATAACATCATTCCAAAATGGGGGAAAGCTAGCGTGTGCTAGCTTTCAATTTTACAGAATCACAAGTGCATCTCGAACAACATCATTCCACCATGGGGGAAATCTAGTGCGTGATAACTTTCCCTCTTGCACAAGCGCAAGTGCATCTCGAACAATATCATTTTATCATGGAGGAAATCTTGCACATGTAAGTCTTTCGTCTTGCACAAGCATAAACTCATCTTGAACAACATCATTCCACCATCAAGGAAATCTAGGGTGTGCTAGCTTTCCCTCATGAACAAGCACAAGTGCATCTTGAAACAATATCATTCCACCGTGGGAGAAAGCTAGTTTATGTTGGATTTCCCTCTTGCAGAAGAAAAAGCACATCTCGAACAACATGATTCCACCATGGGGGAAAGCTAGCACATGCTATATTTCCCTCTTGCATAAGAACTAGCGTATCTTGAAAATCGTCCGACCATGAGGGTAAGCTAGCACATGCTAGTTTTCACTCTTGCAGAAGAACAACCTCATCTCAAACAACATCATTCAATGTGGGTGAAATCTAGCATGTTCTAGCTTTCCCCCTAGCACAATCACATATTGAATAACATCATTCCAACATGGGGGAAAGCTAGTGCGTGCTAGATTTCAATCTTACAGAAGCAAAAGTGCATCTCGAACAACATCATTCCACCATGGGGGAAATCTAGAACGTGATAGCTTTGCCTCTTGCACAAGTGCAAGAGCATCTCGAAAAACATCATTTTATCATGGAGGAAAGCTTCCACATGCTAGTCTTCCCTCTTGCACAAGCATAAGCTCATCTTGAACAACATCATTCCACCATCAAGGAAATCTAGTGTGTGCTATCTTTCCCTCATGAACAAGCACAAGCGCATCTCGAACAACATCATTCCACCGTGGGAGAAAGCTAGTTTATGTTGGATTTCCCTCTTGCAGAAGCACAAGCACGTCTCAAGCCACATGATTCCACCGTGGGGGAAAGCTAGCACATGCTGGCTTTCCCTCTTGCACAAGCAATAGAGCATCTCGAAAATCATCCCACCATGGGGGTAAGCTAGCGCGTGCTAGTTTTCCCTCTTCAACAAGCACACGCTCATCTCAAACAACATCATTCAATGTGGGGCAAAACTAGCATGTGCTAGCTTTCCCCCAGCACAATCACATCTCGAATAACATCATTCCAACATGGGGAAAGCTAGCGCCTGCTAGCTTTCCATATTGCATAAGAACAAGTGCATCTCGAACAACATCATTCCACCATGGGGATAAGCTAGCGCATGCTATCTTTCCCTCTTGCACAAGCACAAGCACATCTCAAACAACATCATTTTAACATGGAGGAAAGCTTGCACATGATAGTCTTCCCTCTTACACAAGCATAATTTCATCTTGAATAACATCATTCAATGTGCGGGAAAGCTAGCATGTGCTAGCTTTCCCCCTAGCACAATCACATCTCGAATAACATCATTCCAACATGGGGGAAAGCTAGCGCGTGCTAGCTTTCAATATTGCAGAAGCACAAGTGCATCTCGAAAATGCTAGCTTTTTCTCTTGCACAAGCACGAGCGCATCTCGAAAATCATCCCACCATGGGGGTAAGATAGCGCGTGCTAGTTTTCCCTTTTGCAAAAGCACAAGCTCATCTCAAACAACATCATTCAATGTGGGGGAAAGCTAGCATGTGCTAGATTTCCCCCTAGTGCAATCACATCTCAAATAACATCATTCCAACATGGGGGAAAGCTAGCACGTGCTAGCTTTCCATCTTGCAGAAGCACAAGTGCATCTCGAACAACATCATTCGACCATGGGGGAAAGCTAGCGCATGCTAGCTTTCCCTCTTGCACAAGCACAAGTGCATCTCGAACAACATCAATTTAGCATGGAGGAAAGCTTTCACATGCTAGTCTTGCCTCTTGCACAAGCATAAGCTCATCTTGAATAACATCATTCCATCGTCAAGGAAATCTAGCGTGTGCTAGCTTTCCCTCATGAATAAGCACAAGTGCATCCTGAAACAACATCATTCCACCATGGGAGAAAGCTAGTTTATGTTGGATTTCCCTTTTGCAGAAGCACAAGCACATCTTGAACAACATGATTCCACCATGGGGGAAAGCTAGTGCATGCTGGCTTTCCCTCTTGCACAAGCACTAGCGCATCTCGCAAATCATCCCACCATGGGGTTAAGCTAGCGCGTAATAGTTTTCCCTCTTCAACAAGCACAAGCTCATCTCAAACAACATCATTCAATGTGGGGGAAAGCTAGCATGTGCTAGATTTCCCTTAGCACAATCACATCTCGAATAACATCATTCGAACATGGGGAAAGCTAGCACGTGCTAGCTTTCCATCTTGCATAAGCACAAGTGCATATCGAACAACATTATTCCACGATGGGGATAAGCTAGCGCATGCTATCTTTCCCTCTTGCACAAGCAAAAGCGCATCTCGAACAACATCATTTTAGCATGGAGGAAAGCTTGCACATGCTAGTCTTCCCTCTTGCACAAGCATAAGCTCATGTTGAACAACATCATTCCACCATCAAGGAAATCTAACGTGTCCTAGCTTTCCCTCTTGAATAGGCACAAGTGCATCTTGAAACAACATCATTCCATCGTGGGGGAAAGCTAGTTTATGTTGGATTTCCCTCTTGCAAAACCAGAAACACATCTCGGACAACATCATTCCACCATGGGGGAAATCTAGCAGATGCTAGCTTACCCTCTTGCACACGCACTAGCGCATCTTGAAAATCATCCGACCATGTAGGTAATCTAGCGTGTGCTAGTTTTCCCTCTTGCACAAGCACAAGCTCATCTCAAACAACATCATTCAATGTGCTAGCTTTCCCCCTAGCACAATTACATCTCGAATAACATCATTCTAACATGGGGGACAGTTAGCGCGTGCTAGCTTTCCATCTTGCAGAAGCACAAGAGCATCTCGAACAACATCATTCCACCATGGGGGAAAGCTAGCACGTGCTAGTTTTCTCTCTTGCACAAGCACAAGCGCATGTCGAACAATTCTTTTAGCATGGAGGAAATCTTGCACATGCTAGTATTCCCTCTTGCACAAGCATAAGCTCATCTTGAACAACATCATTCCATCGTCAATGAAATCTAGCATGTGCTAGCTTTCCTCTTGAACAAGAACAAGTTCATCTTGGAACAAAATCATTCCACCGTGGGGGAAAGCTAGTTTAGCTTTGGATTTCCCTCTTGCAAAAGCACAAGCACATCTCGAACAACATCATTTCACCGTTGGGGAAAGCTAGCGCAAGCACTAGCGCATCTCAAAAATCATCCGACCATGAGGGTAAGCTAGAAAATGCTAGTTTTCACTCTTGCACAAGCACAAGCTCATCTCAAACAACATCATTCAATGTGGGGGAAATCTAGCATGTTCTATCTTTCCCGGTAGCACAAGCACAATCTCTTCTCAAACATCATCATTCAATGTGCTAGCTTTCTCCCTATCACAATTACATCTTGAATAACATCATTCCAACATGGGGGACAGCTAGCGCGTGCTAGCTTTCCATCTTGCAGAAGCACAAGTGCATCTTGCCCAACATCATTCCACCATGGGGGAAAGCTAGTGCATGCTAGCTTTCTCTCTTGCACAAGCACAAGTGCATGTCGAACAATTCGTTTAGCATGAAGGAAATCTTGCACATGCTAGTCTTCCCTCTTGCATAAGCATAAGCTCATATTGAACAACATGGTTCCACCGTCAAGGAAATCTAGCATGTGCTAGCTTTCCTCTTGAACAAGCACAAGTGCATCTTGATACAACATCATTCCACTGTGGGGGAAAGCTAGTTTAGCTTTGGATTTCCCTCTTGCAAAAGCACAAGCACATCTCAAACAACATCATTCCACCATGGGGGAAAGCTCGCGCATGTTAGCTTTCCCTCTTGCACAAGCACTAGCATATCTCGAAAATCATCTGACCATGAGGGTAAGCTAGCGCATGCTAGTTTCCACTCTTGCACAAGCACAAGATCATCTCAAACAACATCATTCAATGTGCGGGAAATTTAGCATGTAATAGCTTTCCCCCTAGCACGATCACATCTCTAATAACATCATTCCAACATCGGGGAAAGCTAGTGCATTCTAGCTTTCAATATTACAGAAGCACAAGTGCATCTCGAGCAACATCATTCCACCATGGGGGAAAGAATGTGTGTGATAGCTTTCCCTCTTGCACAAGGGCAAGTGCATCTCAAACAACATCATTTTAGCATGGAGGAAAGCTTGCACATGCTAGTCTTCCCTCTTGCACAAGCATAAGCTCATCTTGAACAACATCATTCCACCGTCAAGGAAATCTAGCGTGTGCTAGCTTTCCCTCTTGAACCGCTTTCCCTCTTGAACAAACACAATTGCATCTTGAAACAACATCATTCCATCGTGGGAGAAAGCTAGTTTGTGTTGGATTTCCCTCTTGCAGAAGCACAAGCACATCTTGAACAACATCATTCAATGTGCGAGAAAGATAGCATGTGTTATCTTTCCCCCTAGCACAATCACATCTCGAATAACATCATTCCAACATGTGAGAAAGCTAGCGCGTGCTAGCTTTCAATCTTGTAGAAGCACAAGTGCATCTCAAAAATGCTAGCTTTTCCTCTTGCACAAGCACTAGCGCATCTCGAAAATCATCCCACCATGGGGGTAAGCTAGCACGAGCTAGTTTTCCCTTTTGCAGAAGCACAAGCTCATCTCAAACAACATCATTCAATGTGGGGGAAAGCTAGCATGTGCTAGATTTCCCCCTAGCGTAATCACATCTCGAATAACATCATTCCAACATGGGGGAAAGCTAGCGCATGCTATATTTTCATCTTGCAGAAGCACAAGTGCATCTCGAACAACATCATTCCACCATGGGGGAAAGCTAGTGTGTGCTAGATTTCCCTCTTGCACAAGCACAAGCACATCTCGAACAACATCAATTTAGCATGGAGGAAAGCTTGCACATGCTAGTTTTCCCTCTTGCACAAGAACAAGCTCATCTCAAACAACATCATTCAATGTGGGGGAAAGCTAGCATGTGCTAGCTTTCCCCCTAGCGCAATCACATCTTGAATAACAACATTCCACCATGGGGGAAAGCTAGCACGTGCTACCTTTCCCTCTTGCACAAGAAGAAGCGCATCTCAAACGACATCATTCCAACTTGGGGGAAATCTAGCACGTGCTATCTTTCCCTCTTGCAAAAGCAGAAGCGCATCTCAAACAACATCATTTTAGCATGGTGGAAAGCTTGCACATGTTAGTCTTCCCTCTTGCACAAGCATAAGCTCATCTTGAACAACATCATTCCTTCGTCAAGGAAATCTAGCGTGTGCTAGCTTTCCCATAGCACAATCACATTTCGAATAACATCATTCCAACATGGGGAAAGCTATCACATGCTCGCTTTCCATCTTGCATAAGCACAAGTGCATCTCGAACAAAATCATTCCACCATCGGGATAAGCTAGTGCGTGCTATCTTTCCCTCCTTCACAAGCACAAGCGCATCTCGAACAACATCATTTTAGCATGGAGGAAATCTTGCACATGCTAATCTTCCCTCTTGCACAAGCATAAGCTCATGTTGAACAACATCATTCCACCATCAAGTTAATCTAGCGTGTGCTAGCTTTCCCTCTTGAACAGGCACAAGTCCATCTTGAAACAACATCATTCCATCGTGGGGGAAAGCTAGTTTATGTTGGATTTCCCTCTTGAAAAAGCAGAAACACATCTCGGACAACATCATTCCACCATGGGGGAAAGCTGACGGATGCTAGATTTCCCTCTTGCACAAGCACTAGCGCATCTCGAAAATCATCTAACCATGTGGGTAAGCTAGCGCATGCTAGTTTTCCCTCTTGCACAAGCACAAGCTCATCTCAAACAACATCATTCAATGTGTGGGAAAGATAGCATGTGTTAGCTTTCCCCCTAGCACAATCACATCTCGAATAACATCATTCTAACATGGGGGAAAGCTAGCGCGTGCTAGCTTTCAATCTTGCAGGAGCACAAGTGCATCTCGAAAATGATAGATTTTTCGCTTGCACAAGCACTAGCGCATCTTGAAAATCATCCCACCATGGGGGTAAGCTAGCACGTGCTAGTTTTCCCTCTTGCACAAGGACAAGCTCATCTCAAACAACATCATTCAATGTGGGGGAAAGCTACCATGTGTTAGATTTACCCCTAGCGCAATCAAATCTCGAATAACATCATTCCAAAATGGGGGAAAGCTAGCATGTGCTAGCTTTCCATCTTGCAGAAGCACAAATGCATCTCGAACAACATCATTCCACCATGGGGGAAAGCTAGCATGTGCTAGCTTTCTCTCTTGCACAAGCACGGGCGCATCTCGAACAACATCAATTTAGCATGGAGGAAATCTTGCACATGCTAGTTTTTCTTCTTGCACAAGCATAATCTCATCTTGAACAACATCATTCCACCAACAAGGAAATCTAGCGTGTGCTAGCTTTCCCTCTTCAACAAGCACAAGTGCATCTTGAAACAACATCATTCCACTGTGGGAGAAAGCTACTTTATGTTGGATTTCCCTCTAGCAGAAGCACAAGCACATCTCAAACAACATGATTCCACCGTGGGGGAAAATTAGTGCTTGCTAGCTTTCCCTCTTGCACAAGCACTAGTGCATCTCGAAAAACATCCCAGCATGGGGGTAAGCTTGCACGTGCTAGTTTTCTCCCTTGCACAAGAACAAGCTCATCTCAAACAACATCATTCAATGTGGGGGAAAGATAGCATGTGCTAGCTTTCCCCCTAGCACAATCACATCTTGAATAACAACATTCCACCATGGGGGAAAGCTAGCGCTTGCTAACTTTCCATCTTGCACAAGCAGAAGCGCATCTTGAATAACATCATTCCAACATGGGGGAAAGCTAGTGCCTGCTACCTTTCCCTCTTGCACAAGCAGAAGTGCATCTCGAGCAACATCATTTTAGCATGGAGGAAATCTTGCACATGTTAGTCTTCCCTCTCGCACAAGCATAAGCTCATCTTGAACAACATCATTCCTTTGTTAAGGTAATCTAGCGTGTGCTAGATTTTCCTCTTGAACAAGCAAAAGTGCATCTTGAAACAACATCATTCCACCATGGGGGAAAGCTAGTTTATGTTGGATTTCCCTCTTGCAAAATCACAAGCACATCTCGAACGACATGATTCCACCATGGGGGAAAGCTAGCGCGTGCTAGCTTACCCTCTTGCACAAGCACTAGCGCATCTCGAAAATCATCCCACCATGGGTGTAAGCTAGTGCATGCTAGTTTTCCCTCTTGCACAAGAAAAACCTCATCTCAAGCAACAACATCCAATGTGTTAGCTTTCCCCCTAGCACAGTTATATCTCGAATAACATCATTCCAACATGGGGGACAACTAGCGCGTGCTAGCTTTCCATCTTACAGAAGTATAAGTGCATCTCGAACAACATCATTCCACCATGGGGGAAATCTAGCGCATGCTAGCTTTCCATCTTGCACAAGCACAAGCGCATGTCAAACTAATATTTTAGCATGGAGGAAAGCTTGCACATGCTAGTCTTCCCTCTTGCACAAGCATAAGCTCATCTTGAACAACGTCATTCCACCGTCAAGGAAATCTAGCATTTGCTAGCTTTTCCTCTTGAACAAGCACAACTACATCTTGAAACAACATCATTCCACCATGGGGGAAAGCTAGTTTAGCTTTGGATTTCCCTCTTGCAAAAGCACAAGCACATCTCGAACAACATCATTCCACCATGGGGGAAAGCTAGTGCATGCTAGCTTTCCCTCTTGCACAAGCACTAGCGGATCTCGAAAATCATCCAACCATGAGGGTAAGCTAGCGCATGCTAGTTTTCACTCTTGCACAAGCACAAACTCATCTCAAACAACATCATTCAATGTGAAGGAAATCTAACATGTGCTAGTTTTCCCCCTAGCACAATCACATCTCGAATAACATCATTCCAACATGGGGGAAAGTTAGCATGTGCTAGACTTCAATATTACAGAAGGACAAGTGCATCTCAAACAACATCATTCCACCATGGGGGAAAACTAGCACGTGATAGCTTTCCCTCTTACACAAGCGCAAGCGCATCTCGAACAACATCAGTTTATCATGGAGGAAAGCTTGCACATGCTAGTCTTCCCTTTTGCACAAGCATAAGCTCATCTTGAACAACATCATTCCACCATCAAGGAAATCTAGTGTGTGCTAGCTATCCCTCATGAACAGGCACAAGTGCATCTTGAAACAACATCATTCCACCGTGGGAGAAATCTAGTTTATGTTGGATTTCCCTCTTGCAGAAGCACAAGCACATCTCAAACAACATGATTCCACCATGGGGGAAAGCTAGTGCAGGCTGGCTTTCCCTCTTGCACAAGCACTAGCGCATCTCAAAAATCATCCCACCATGGGGGTAAGCTAGCGCGTGCTAGTTTTCCCTCTTCAACAAGCACACGCTCATCTCAAACAACATCATTCAATGTGGGGGAAAGCTAGCATGTGGATGTGCTATCTTTCCCCCAACACAATCACATCTTGAATAACATCATTCCAACATGGAGAAAGCTAGCGCGTGCTATCTTTCCATCTTGCATAAGCACAAGTGCATCTCGAAAAACATCATTCCACCATGGGGATAAGATAGCGTGTGCTATCTTTCCCTCTTGCACAAGTAGAAGCACATCTCGAACAACATCATTTTAGCATGGAGGAAATCTTGCACATGCTAGTCTTCCCTCTTGCACAAGCATAAGCTCCTGTTGAACAACATCATTCCACCGTCAAGGAAATCTAGCATGTGCTAGCTTTCCTTCTTGAATAGGCACAAGTGCATCTTGAAACAACATCATTCCACCATGGGGGAAAGCTAGTTTATGTTGGATTTCCCTCTTGTAAAAGCAGAAACACATCTCGGACAACATCATTCCACCATGGGGGAAAGCTGGCAGATGCTAGCTTACCCTCTTGCACAAGCACTAGCGCATCTCGAAAATCATCCGACTATGTGGGTAAGCTAGCGCATGCTAGTTTTCCCTCTTGCACAAGCACAAGCTCATCTCAAACAACATCATTCAATGTGTTATCTTTCCCCCTAGCACAATTACATCTCGAATAACATCTTTCCAACATGGGGGACAACTAGCGTGTGCTATCTTTCCATCTTGCAGAAGAACAAGTGCATCTCGAACAACATTATTCCACCATGGGGGGAAGTTAGCGCGTGCTATCTTTCTCTCTCGCAACAAGCACAAGTAAATGTCAAACAATTCTTTTAGCATGGAGGAAAGCTTGCACATGCTAGTCTTCCCTCTTGCACAAGCATAAGCTCATCTTGAACAACATCATTCCACCGTCAAGAAAATCTAGCATGTGCTAGCTTTCCCTCTTGAACAAGAACAAGTGCATCTTGAAACAACATCATTCCACCGTGGGGGAAAGCTAGTTTAGCTTTGGATTTCCCTCTTGCAAAAGAACAAGCACATCTCAAACAACATCATTCCACCATGGGGGAAAGCTAGCATGCTAGCTTTCCCTCTTTCACAAGCACTAGCGTATCTCAAAAATCATCCGACCATGAGGGTAAGCTAGTGCATGCTAGTTTTCACTCTTGCACGAGCACAAGCTCATCTCAAACAACATCATTCAATGTGGGAGAAATCTAGCATGTGCTAGCTTTCCCCCTAGCACAATCACATCTCGAATAACATCATTCCAACATGGGGGAAAGATAACACGTGCTAGATTTCAATCTTATAGAAGCAAAAGTGCATCTCGAACAACATCATTCCACCATGGGGGAAAGCTAGCGTGTGATAGCTTTCCCTCTTACACAAGTGCAAGCGCATCTCGAACAACATCATTTTATTATGGAGGAAAGATTGCACATGCTAGTCTTCCCTCTTGCACAAGCATAAGCTCATCTTGAACAACATCATTCCACCGTCAAGGAAATCTAGTGTGTGCTAGCTTTCCCTCTTGAACAAGAACAAGTGCATCTTGAAAAAACATCATTCCATCGTGGGAGAAAGCTAGTTTATGTTGGATTTCCCTCTTGCAGAAGCACAAGCACATCTCAAACAACATGATTCCATCGTGGGGGAAAGCTAGCGCATGTTGGCTTTCCCTCTCGCACAAGCACTAGCGCATCTCGAAAATCATCCCACCATGGGGGTAAGCTAGCACGTGCTAGTTTTCCCTCTTCAACAAGCACAATCTCATCTCAAAAAACATCATTCAATTTGGGGGAAAGATAGCATTTGCAGGCTTTCCCCCAGCACAATCACATCTTGAATAACATCATTCCAACATGGGAAAAGCTAGCACGTGCTAGCTTTCCATCTTGCATAAGCACAAGTGCATCTAGAACAACATTATTCCACCATGGGGATAAGCTAGCGCGTGCTACCTTTTCCTCTTGCACAAGCACAAGCGCATCTTGAACAACATCATTTTAGAATGGGGGAAAGCTTGCACATGCTAGTCTTCCCTCTTGCACAAGCATAAGTTCATATTGAACAACATCATTCCACCATCAAGGAAATCTAGCGTGTGCTAGCTTTCCCTCTTGAACAGGCACAAGTGCATCTTGAAACAACATCATTCCACTGTGGGGGAAAGCTAGTTTATGTTGGATTTCCCTCTTGCAAAAGAAAAAACACATCTTAGACAACATCATTCCACCGTGGGGGAAAGCTAGTGGATGCTAGCTTTCCCTCCTGCACAAGCACTAGCGCATCTCGAAAATCATCTGACCATGTGGGTAAGCTAGCACGTGCTAATTTTCCCTATTGCACAAGCATAAGTTCATCTCAAACAATATCATTCAATGTGCGGGAAAGCTAGCATGTGTTAGCTTTCCCCCTAGCAAAATCACATTTTGAATAACATCATTCCAACATGGGGGAAAGCTAGCGTGTGCTAGCTTTCAATCTTGTAGAAGCACAAGTGCATCTCGAAAATGCTAGATTTTCCTCTTGCACAATCACTAGCGCATCTCAAAAATCATCCCACCATGGGGGTAAGCTAGCATGTGCTAGTTTTCCATTTTGTAGAAGCACAATCTCATCTCAAACAACATCATTCAATGTGGGGGAAAGCTAGCATGTGCTAGATTTCCCCCTAGCGCAATCACATCTCGAATAACATCATTCCAACATGGGGGAAAGCTAGCATGTGCTATCTTTCCATCTTGCAGAAGCACAAGTGCATCTTGAACAACATCATTCCACCATGGGGAAAAGCTAGCGCGTGATAGCTTTCCCTTATGCACAAGCACAAGCACATTTCGAACAACATCAGTTTAACATGAAGGAAATCTTGCACATGCTAGTTTTTCCTCTTGCACAAGAATAAGCTCATTTTGAACAACATCATTCCACCGTCAAGGAAATCTAGCATGTTCTAGCTTTCTCTCTTCAAGAAGCACAAATGCATCTTGAAACAACATCATTTCACCATGGGGGAAAGCTAGTTTATGTTGGATTTCCCTCTTGCAAAATCACAAGCACATCTCGAACAACATGATTCCACCGTGGGGGAAAGGTAACGCCTACTAGCTTTCCCTCTTGCACAAGCGCTAGGCCATCTCGAAAATCATCCCACCATGGGGGTAAGCTTGCACGTGCTAGTTTTCCCTCTTTCACAAGAATAAAATCATCTCAAACAACATCATTCAATGTGGGGGAAAGCTAGCATGTGCTAGCTTTCCCCCTAGCGCAATCACATTTCGAATAATAGCATTCCACCATGGGGGAAATCTAACACGTGCTAGCTTTCCATATTGCACAAGCATAAGCGCATATCGAACAACATCATTCCAACATGGGGGAAAGCTAGCGCGTGCTAACTTTTCCTCTTGCACAAGTTATCACATGGAGGAAAGCTTGCACATGTTAGTCTTCCCTCTTGCACAAGCATAAGCTCATCTTGAACAACATCATTCCTTCGTCATGGAAATCTAGTGTGTGCTAGCTTTCCCTTTTGAACAAGCACAAGTGCATCTTGAAACAACATCATTCCACCATGGGGGAAAGCTAGTTTATGTTGGATTTCCCTCTTGCAAAATCACAAGCACCAGGAATGATTTTAGGGGCTAAATTTCGCTCATGGGCTAAGTTTCCATGGTTTTTCCAAAAACGAGATTCGCTATTTTAAAAATGATTTGCCCAAAATCTATAAGATAAAAAACATTTACCTTAAAAATAGCCAAAATTTTATAAAAACTATATAAAATACTTAGAAATTTGAATATTTTTACAAAAATATCGCCAAACATTTATAGTTGACATATGAAGGATTAGTAAGATTCGCCAAGGTTTCTACATTTTAAAATAAATTTCCATCCTTAAAATCATCCCTGACAAGCACATCTCGAACGACATGATTCCACCATGGGGGAAAGCTAGTGCGTGCTAGCTTTCCCTCTTGCACAAGCACTAGCGCATCTTGAAAATCATCCCACCATGGGTGTAAGCTTGATCGTGCTAGTTTTCCCTCTTGCACAAGAACAACCTCATCTCAAACAACATCATTCAATGTGTTAGCTTTCCCCCTAGCACAATTACATCTCAAATAACATCATTCCAACATGGGGGACAGCTAGCGCGTGCTAGCTTTCCATCTTGCAGAAGCACAAGTGCATCTCGCACAACATCATTCCACCATGGGGGAAAGCTAGCGCATGCTAGCTTTCCCTCTTGCACAAGCACAAGCACATGTCGAACAATTATTTTAGCATGGAGGAAAGCTTACACATGCTAGTCTTCCCTCTTGCACAATCATAAGCTCATCTTGAACAACATCATTCCACCATCAAGGAAATCTAGTGTGTGCTAGCTTTCCCTCTTGAACAAGCACAAGTGCATCTTGAAACAACATCATTCCACCGTGGGGGAAAGCTAGTTTAGCTTTGGATTTCCCTCTTGCAAAATCACAGGCACATCTCAAAATTGTTATCTTTTCCTCTTGCACAAGCACTAGCGCATCTTGAAAATCATCTCACCATGGGGGTAATCTAGCACGTGCTAGTTTTCCCTCTTGCACAAGCACAAGCTCATCTCAAACAACATCATTCAATGTGGGGGAAATCTAGCATGTGCTAGATTTCCCCCTAGCGCAATCACATCTTGAATAACATCATTCCAACATGGGGGAAAGCTTGCGCGTGCTAGATTTCCATCTTGCAGAAGCACAAGTGCATCTTAAACAACATCATTCCACCATGGGGGAAAGCTAGCGCATGCTAGCTTTCCCTCTTGCACAAGCACAAGCGCATCTCGAACAACATCAATTTAGCATGGAGGAAAGCTTTCACATGCTAGTTTTGCCTCTTGCACAAGTATAAGCTCATCTTGAACAACATCATTCCACCGTCAAGGAAATCTAGCGTGTGCTAGCTTTCCCTCTTCAACAAGCACAAGTGCATCTTGAAACAATATCATTCCACCATGGGGGAAAGCTAGTTTGTGTTGGATTTCCCTCTTGCAAAATCATAAGCACATCTCGAACAACATGATTCCACCGTGGGGGAAAGGTAGCACGTGCTAACTTTCCCCCTTTCACAAGCACTAGCGCATCTTGAAAATCATCCCACCATGGGGGTAAGCTTGCACGTGCTAGTTTTCCCTCTTGCACAAGAACAAGCTCATCTCAAACAACATCATTCAATGTGGGGGAAAGCTAGCATGTGCTAGCTTTCCCCCTAGTGCAATCACATCTCGAATAAAAACATTCCACCATGGGGGAAAGCTAGCGTGTGCTAGCTTTCCATCTTTCACAAGCAGAAGCACATCTCGAACAACATCATTCCAACATGGGGGAAAGCTAGCGCGTGCTAGCTTTCCCTCTTGCACAAGCAAAAGCGCATCTCGAACAACATCATTTTAGCATGGAGGAAAGCTTGCACATGTTAGTCTTCCCTCTTGGAAAATCATAAGCTCATCTTGAACAACATCATTCCTTCGTCAAGAAAATCTAGCATGTGCTAGATTTCCCCCTAGCGCAATCACATCTTGAATAACATCATTCTAACATGGGAGAAAGCTAGCGCGTGCTAGCTTTCCATATTGCAGAAGCACAAGTGCATCTCGAACAAGCACAGAAAAAAGTAGCCTCCAAAGTGTTGTTATCAACCCCTTTTTCTCTCTTATATGCCCCCCTCATAACAATAAACTTTGTAACAATTGGAAAAGGAGTTTTTGGACCAACAATTTTCTC
>JZKD02S1675556.1:318657-336317 GCA_000966675.3 Picea glauca
TTTTTAGCTCAGTCAAGTTATCTCTAAGGCCTCAATGCCTTTTATTAATCATGGTTTCAACCAAGCCTAATCAGTTAAACATACTCATTTATTCATTTAATCATACTCAGAGAGTTTACTTTCCTTTTATCAACTATACCGGTTTCCACAACTGCTCTTTTAATCCTACGTCTATGTTAAACAATTTAGGGTTCTTAGGGTGAGGAAAGTGTTCCTCCTTTTCTCCCCCTTTACTTATGAAATATACTTCTTATTATAATATTTTTTCTCTTTTCCTGAGCAGCCCTAGGTTAGGCTCATCCTAACTCTTAGGATACATCAGCATGCTTTAATAGAAAAATCTTTTTCCCATAATGAATCATGAACCTGTGCATCCTGCACATTACCGTTCGGTTATCAGAATGGTCAATATTCATTTATTAGTCTTTTATTCATTACATGACGTTTTTCAAAATGTAATCCAAGATTCTGGTATATATATAGATAGATAGATAGATAGATAGATAGATAAGCTTTTGGCTCACTGCTTAATTCTCAACAGTCATTAAGGTTGTGACCTTGTTTTCCTGACAGAGTCTTCACAAAGTTCCTCCACAGGGAACTCCTTCAGCATACAACTTCCTTATCGCATATCCATCACTATCTGTGATGGTCTCAAGCTTGAATTAGCTTCAACTTGTTAATAAGCATTATTTAAGGGACATAGACACACATTTCTGACATGCATTCCAGATTATGCAACCACACATATCTAGTTTTTGATAACTTACATTTATGATGTACTTAGCTATACTCATAATCATAAGCATGTGTGCAGTTTCCATAGGTATATTTCATAGCCTACATACATCTCTACTTTAAAATCAGTCAACTCATGATTTTTTACAATCATTCTCATGTGATCCTCAAAGGCATAATCATTTGCCTCTTATCATGACAACAGAGCATCCTTGCTCATTTACTCTTTCATTTATTTGTACTAGATTTTCCTGGGGAGATGGAGCACATTCCCCTTAATCTATCATTCAAAACATAACTTTCATGACTCTTCAGAATGGAGTCAACCATGCATCAATGGTATTCATTCAATCTTGGCAAGTGTTATTCTTGCCTCACATTTCACTCATCAGGGAAACCATATTCGGATTTTAGTATACTTATACTATTACATCATACATGTTCATCACTTGCATATTTAATATCATTTGTACCTAACTGGTGTTAATATCAGGCTTCATATCAAGAAGCTTCACAATGCATTAAATCCATGCACTCAAGCATACACACACAACTAAGTACTCATCATACTAGCTTAGTTTTATCATTAGTGTCCTTTAGTTTGATATTTTAGTCACTTACAAGACTAATATCATAGTCATATCTCATATTGATGTTGCCTTTTCTCAAGGAAATAACCAACCATGGTCACTTTCCCTTTTATACTATAACAGTTGGCAACAAAAACCTTCTTGCCTCAACTTCTATAAGACCTACCCATCTCACCTTTCCCCTGGTCATGAGGAGTTATATACTCCGAGTTTAATATAGAGTAGTAATTATACTGCGAAGGATCCTACCTGATCCTATCAGATTACTTTAAGCCCACAAAGACATTAAGCATTATATAACCATCCATCATCAATGCCTAATGTTCCAACTGCTCATGCTTAGAGGTAGTGTCACTAACATCAGGTCATCCAGTTTTAGGGCTTCAACTGCCCTTGACAGAACCCTGCCACCTTCAAGTATTCACATTCAAGTTTTATTATCATTTTTAATTAGAATATCCCTACTCTGGTAAGAGTAGTTACTGCTTTGACAAAGGGGTTAAGGAAAATTCTTCTGCTGAAATTCAACAAGAATTCCCAAAATCACAAGTTCAATCTGCAATCCTTCTCCTCAAGGAATAAATGCAGATAACAATACCTCTTTATGCGACTCATGCATGAGCCCAAGAAGGCCAAGTGTTGTAACCATGCTTTGATACCAATTTGTAACACACCCATGACGGGGCATAAATAAAGAAAAATTTCTTTATTCTCAATTAGTCGAATCCTCCATACAGGGTCTCTAATCTTGGTCAATGGACCTTCAAAATTCTTGAGCTGAAGCAGCTCTTCGGTTCCCTACTAGAATCTCTAAGAAATTGATCCATGGGTCTTTGCGAGACTTCACTCGTGCGAACTAGCACCAGGCGCAAGACCCCTCCACATGACCACTACCCGTGACCACAAGCCTAACTAAAAGGTACGTCATGAAATTGTGAATCGGGTCCTTGCGTGTGAGTCACATCGACTCTCTCGATTCTCCGATCTCCCGATAGGGGCCTAACACTTGCTAGTTACTCCTTCATATGAGCATCGGCTATGACCTGGGGCTTAACCTCAAGCGCTTATTGGGACTTTGCATTTTGCAAAGTTGGAGGGTCACTCACCTCCCTTCTCCCAATATCCGAAATGTCAATATCTCCTCACCACAGATCAACAGTCTCGATTCTTTCACGATCTGATAGTCCAGATCGAGTTCAGATTTTGTGTATTGGAACTCCCGATATGATTCACCTTTGTTCTTCCGACTCCCAAAATATTGATTCCCAATTAGAGAACCCTCTAGGTGCTAGCCCCTCGCACTAGGCTCCTTTGATTGAGCCATAGGGAGATAACCTGGGGCACAACTACCAAGCACTTCAAGACTTCATGTTTCGTGTCTCCCGAGGGAAGTTCACTTCTCCTCTCTGAAGTCTGATATGTGAACTCCATCCAAGACCCAATTTACAGTCCACACTCTCCCTTCGATCGACGGCTGTGATCAAATCGTGAGTTCGCGTCTCGGGTATTTGGATGTGATTCCACCCTGACTCTTTCAATCCCCAACCTTATGATAGAGTTAGATCAACAGTCCATGGTCGTCTGTGATCCAATGGCCCTAGTCTCCTCTCTCGCAAATTGGGATTTCGCATTTCGCGACTTTGGAGGTTGGCTTACCTTCGTTTCCCCAATTTTTGATTTCCCGATATCCACTTTCTAGATGAATGGTCTGGATCCCTCCTTCGATCAACAATTGTGATCCTTTTGCGAACTAGGACTTCGCAATTTCTCATGACTCCTATCTTTGACTTCCCAAGTTGCAAGTTAGCGAAACGTTGATCTCTCGCCACATGTCCCTTCTCAATGGATGGTTAGGATACTTTCATGAATTGGGACTTCATGAATTCGCTCTCTTGTGCAACTCCAAAAAAGTTAAATCTCATGCGCTTTCCTCTAGATCCAAAAAATATTGTTCCATGCACTCCATTATAAACACTAAGATATGATCTTCTCTAAGCTCAATCCTCATCGTCTAGACTCTGATCTGGTGGTCTAGGTGGGTCCCGATAGATCCTATATCTACGGCCCAGATCACATCGCAATTTTGTATTTCAGAGGTTTAGTCGCACCAACGTGAGATTCTCCCGTCGCACGAACTTCGAACTCACTGATCTGACGACCAAGGTGGGCCTCGATAGATCCTTAGATCTACGACCCAGATCATATCGTGATTTCAAGTTTTAAAATTCAAAGGATCTGTCCCTTTCATGATGATTATCAACATTCATCGGACCTACGAAGGCTGAAGAAGTCGAGGTGCTAACGCCTGCGTTACTTCCTCAAATATAATGGCTATGATATACCTCATATATTCCTGAACGGATCTCATTCATTCAACATCCAAACTAAAGGATACTCCCTTTTGATGCTTGAATTTCTAGCTATCCCTCCTGAGCTTCTTTAGTTATGAAGGATTTAAGAGCGTTACACTTTTTTCTCCTAGACTCAACACATGGAAGGGTCTTCTGCACACCTCTTGCGCTCCTTCATTAAGTATATAAGTTAAGGGGTTCTTGGTCTCTGCGTGCCTCACAGAGAGAAAATGAATATCTGCACTACCTCTCTTGAGATTAAAAAATTTTGTCCTCCAACGGACTCAGAACGACTAGGAGGGTCAACATGCATACATGAAATTGTACCCAAGGTTGACGGACATACAGTTCGTGACTCTAGTTTAAGCCACCACAAGACACAAGCATTTATGAGTATAAAATGTTTCCTATCCATATGATTTCCTACTAGCCTAATTTCACATTCATGCAGATACAAAATAAGGAAATACAGTATAAATCATTAAGCAAACATAACCATCCCTGCAACATTCATAGGATATCCAACTTTAACTCACAGTACCACTTAAATACAGAAGATATGCGATTACTTATCTATTACAGGTGGTATCCAAATAACTGACTGTGGGTGTTCGTCCTTCCACCCGACCATAGGCTCAGAGGAATTCATTCTTAGCACTCTGGCCACCCCCGTGCCAAGCCATGATATCACCAGGGAACTCTCGCAGTTCTCCAGTATTCTTTCTCTGTTCATCTTATGCTTGGGTTCTGTTCTCTGCAACTTTCAGAGATTTCTCTCTGTTATAGCCTCTGCGAGGTTTATCATATGCTCACTCAGCATCAAGCTCGTAGACTTCTATTCATCATCCCCTGGAGAGATCTGCACATCTCCCTTATGAGTTTGCACTATCCTCTCATCGTGTCTCCTCTCTGGTTGTCCCCATGCATCTAACTTACCTTCCTTATTTTCAGAAGGTTCTTGACCCATCACGTTCCTTCTGTCAGAAGGAATCTCGCGTATGCAGGTCTCTGTGGTACTTCGGGATGACATTCTGCAGCTAGACCATGCTCCCATTCATTGGGGGTGGGTTATAATTCAACCACTGGTGCTTTCTTCATTAACTGGTTTCTCTCCTTGGGATCTGAAGGAGGTTTATCATCCTCATCAAGGGAAATTTGGGGTTATTTGATATAATGAACCCTCTCGTATAGTTTTCACATTCTTCCTCTAGTGATATCATGGCCAGTACTTTCAAGGCTTCACCCCCACAATCAGTTATTGGCAACTCAAACAATAATACATTTACATTGTCCACATGCCTTAGCATGGTAATTCCTATTTTATGATTAATTACAAACTGGGGGAAACATGGATGTTACACGAGAGGACACCCCATCTGAGGGAACAATATCATATTGTGTAAGAGAGTGGGATGAATGCTTGATGTCCTGCAAGTAAAAATCATCTGAGGCAATGTCAAGCAATTTTGAGGGGTTGTTGAAGCTAGCATTGGAAAGGAGGTTAGCAACGTTGTTGGAATCTCTTTTGACATGGGAAGTAATCAGACCAGAACAAGAGGATAAGAATTTACTTAGGATATCAATCCAAGATTATGGGCACCAATGACTAGATTTTTTGGAGGCAGAAGAACCCCATTGAATATTGATGATAATATGAATTATAATCTTAGAATCTCCCTTTGTTATTAATTGTGAAAATTGAAGTCTTTGAGAAATTTTGAAGCCTTTAATTAAAGTCCAAAGTTTTGTTACATTATTGGAGTTGATCCCCATATGGCCAAAGAAAACATGTAGAATATGACCATTGCTATCACATAAGATTCCGCTATAACCAAGAAGCCTAGGGTTGTCTTTGGAAGCACCATCAAAGTTTAGTTTAATGAAGCCTTGAGGAGGAGGGACCAAGATGAGGGAATGGAAGGTTTAGGAGGGTGAGCATGGTAAGGGAGGGAAAAAAACATGGAGGGAGAGATCCAAACTANGAACAAGAGTTGAGGTGATGCCCCATCGTTTCACTATTTTATTTAAGAATTGAGAAAAGGCCTGGGCCTTGAAATCCTCGTTTGCATAATTCGCCCCAGGTGAGGATTCTCTGATGAGAAGTTTTCCAGAGGAAGGTTGGAACCTTGTGTTGTACATATTGTCATTGATGTCAACAATTGACATCATTGTGATGTGATGATTTTTTATAAATGATGAATCTACCTAAAATCTCAGGAGAGGTAACATATTACATTGCATAAGATCGGAGCATGTATATATCCTTGGTTTAGTTGGAAACTAAGTATAAACCCAAAAGCTCAGAAGAGATGTCAGGAGCCATTCATTCTTATTTCAGGATAGTCCAGGACCGTCAGATTGACGAGAAGTCATAGTTTGGAATAATTGTATCTCAATCGTCAGATCTGGGAGTTACAAGAGAAGGATTGTTGAAGTTTCGATCGATCCATTGGAGGACTAGTCAACAATCAGATCAAGTCATGACCGTTGGATAAGTAGACGCCATATTAATGGTAGAGATTTATTATGGAACGCAAAGGGAGGATTAAACAATGCATTGATTCCAATCCCACAATTAGTTTAGACTATCCGATCTCATCGATTCAAAGATCGATGATTGTCGTTGATCCACCAACAATTGCACAAACTTCAAATTGCAGAGGTTGGGTGACAATATAAACCACATGCAAGTAACGGTTCCACAATCCACACTGACTGTCGATCATCAACCGCCAATAGATCTATGATTGGCATCAATTCCACTACCAATGAGCAGTTTCCATTGTAGAACTCGACGATAGTTTTAGACATCGTGCTAGTTGGGACCCCACAATCATCCCTAATCATTGATCTACTCTGGGAGCATTCTTGGTCGTTGGATCAAGTTGAGTGGAGGGATAGAGTAAGCTATAAATAAAGACCATTAGATCCAAGTGACAACACGTAGCACACACTTCAGGAGATCCACGTCAGCAAGGACACGTGGCACAATCAGATGGTGACAAGTGTCTAGGTCTAGATGGCACTTTAGGTTACGTAATTCACGATTATAAGTGACACATGGAAACCACTCGGCCAATGCCAAGTCAACAGTGACGTCAGCAAGTTGCATCACTTCGAGAGTATGTACTTCGGGGGAAACCCGATTCTACCACTAGTAAACCACCCGAAGCGTCGAAGGCCAAAGTCAACACTGATCGTTGATCTAAGAACCTCAAGAATCGTTCTTAACCATTGGATCGAGTATAATGGAAGGATAGTGTAAGGTACACTCACAAATGACAACAAGTTGTCACCATAGCCCTATGACTTATTCAATAGGTAAAACTTCAGATCGATTGACATGCTTCATAGCTCGAGTAGCCCAAAGTCTCGAAGTTACAAATAGACAAATACTCAAAGATCCAGAGCTCTTTTTTTCCTAAACCCACGGTCTCAACTATTGGACTTGTGAAGGTTATTAAGCAGGGAAGTGACGATTTGCACTTCGGCGAAAGCTACTTTTTAGGTTTGGAAGATCGCAAAGGCTAGAAGTCCCGAAGGAAGAAGGTCCAAAATGATGACAGTCGTCCATCTCATCGTGTGATTAAAACTTGACCTTCGATATTGACAAGTGATCAAGAACTTATTTAGCCTAGAGCCTAGTCACCACCTTCGGTCGTATGGAATAAAAAGAAAAGGGCGAAAGAAGAGGCAACACTTAAATTAATAATCTCTTGGTTTTGTGCGTGTGGTCATATGAAAATGATTTGAAGGAAGCGCCTCTACAGAACTCAATTTCTGTGATATTTGCAGAGACATGGAATCGAGTTAAAAAGAAATCGATCCATACATGTGATTGATTTACGAAAATCACTCTTACTAAGTTTAAAAGAATTAACAATAATGTTTGAATAATAATAGTGATTATTGTTAATTTTAAAATGAAGAGGTGCGATGGTCCAAACAAAGGGACACAATGTTTCATAGCTCACACCAGTTGGAAGAGTATATAAATGAGAAAGAGTGCTGAGAATAAAGTGTATCTGCAGTCCATATCAGAAGATCAAAAGAAGAAACATATTTGAGGAATGAAAGTTGAAGAAATTTATGTAGTGATGGTGGAAGGGAGGAGCACAGAAGGATTCATATCCTTTAAGTGTAATTTAAGGGAGTCGGTTCTTCACTAGGGTCGGTTCCCTAAAAACAAGGGAGTTGGTGCTTCCTAGGGTTTGTGCCTTAAAAACAAGGGAGTTGGTGCTTCCTAGGGTTGGTGTCCTAAAGACAAGGGAGTTGGTGCTTCCTAGGGTTGGTGCCCTAAAGAAGGGGATCTGTGTCTCCTAGAGTTGGTGCTCTAAAAAGAATTGGTGTCCTTCATTGTTCTTCATAAAAGCCTTGTAATTTCTATTAAATATATTTATGTAATTGATTTTGAATACAATTTATTGTTGATTTATTGTGGTAATCAATAAAATATAAAAAGAAACTGCTAATTGTGAAAAAGGGGTAATACTGATTCACCCCCCCTCTTAGTATTCCAACAATTGATTTCAGAGCGGGTGCCTTCAACACAATCTAATAACTAGAAGGTAGATCCTGAAGATGGATCAACAAGAGGGAATGTATAACAACAAAGCACCATTGTTCAATAGAGAAGGCTATGCTCTATGGAAAATAAGAATGAAAAACTTCTTGTTGGCTCTTCATTTTGATATCTGGAAATCTGTTGTAGATGGTTACACTGCACCAACTGCTCCACCCAAAGACGTTGCAGGAAAGAAAATATGTAATGAAAGCTTAAGAGAAATTAATGGAATTCTAGGAGGGTTGACTAATTCTATATGTGTGAAGGTTATGCATTGTAAATCAGCCAAATAAATCTAGGACAAATTGGAGGTTGTATATGAAGGAGATGAAAAAGTCATGGAAGCCAATCTACATACCTATAGAACTTAGTTTGAAAATCTGAAAATGAAAGAAGAAGAAAATATTGTTGAGTACCTTCATAGGGTAGATGAAGTGGTTAATTCAATCAGAGCGAGATGAGAAGAAATTATAGATAAACCTATTGTGAAAAAAGTACTAAGGTCATTACCTATGAGATATGATGCAAAGATTTATACAATTGAAGATAGATCTGATTTAAAAACACTCAGGGTTGATGAAATTCATGGAATTTTTACAACATATGAAATGAGAACAGTGAATGATAAATAAACAAAAGGTGAAACAACATTTAAAGAATCTAAGACAAAGATGAGGTAGGATAAAAAGACCAATGATAAGTTATCAGATATATCAGATGTAGAAGAGGTCAACTTTATAAAGAAAATCCAGAAAGGATTTGGAAAATATAAAGGAAAGTTACCTTTCAAATGTTTCAACTGTGGAAGAATTGGACACTTTGCTAACAAATGTCCCTATCCCATGCAGGAGGAAAATGATGAAGAAGTTCACAACCAGGAAAACCAATACAAGAAGAAATTTTATAAGAAAAAGAAAAACTTCTACTCTAAAGAAGACATCAAATCTTCATACATAAATGAAGATGAAGATTTAGAGATTTTATTTATGGGAATGAACACTCAAAATAATAATGTAGATGATGAAAAAAAATTTGAATTTGAAGGAGAAGTGAACCTAGAATTTGAACTGATTAGTGCTATGGAGGAACTAAGAAAGTATACTAGTAAGAAAAAACTACTTAGGACACAACTTCAAGAATTTCAAGAATCACATCAAACAAAAGAAATAGATCCATTAAGAACTATCAAAGAATCAGATCATATCATCAATGATTTAAAATCCCAACTCTTGTAAGCTAATAAAATTAAAGAAGTCATTTTAAAACAACTTAGTGATAAAAAACAAGCATGTGAGAAATTAGAAGCATAGATTAAGTTGCTAAAAAGTGAACTTGGGAAAGAAAATAAGAGATCAAAATTTGGAAATAGTTCAAAGATCTTGGATGAAATTCTCAGTAGTCAAAGATCACCAAACAACAAGACTGGTTTGGAATACACCCAAGACTCAGCTTCTACATCACAAGGTTCTTTGAAAAGACCAGTTAGTTATGTAGATGATCTAAAGGGCTCCTTAAGAAGAGAAGATAATAAGGAAAATATGATACCATTGAACATTGTTCCACATAAACATAAATCAACATTCCCTACTAAAGTAAAAAATGATAGAAATAAAATAATCACCGGAAGGAATACCCCTAAACATCTATTTATTTGATATTGTTACTCTTGCAATAATTTTGGACATAATACAGTACACTGCAAAGCATATGGACAATACAATCGTAGAAATATCCAAAGATATAAGAACAATAAGTACATGACAGAGAAGAGAAACTATAACTCATTTTCTCCTTTGCAGAACTTCATTATTGAATGTAAAAAATGCAACAACTATGGTCGTAAAACTAGAGAATGTAGATTACCAATGCAATCCCTAAAAATAGGAAACCCTAACAAACAAAATAAGAATACTTGGAAAAGAAAATTTGAAGTATCTAACAAGAAAGATGATGAAAATATTTCTTTTGAAATTGATGAAATTAATAATAGGAGATTGGTGGGTAAAAATTCTAATAAGGAATATAATAATCAAAGATATTCATATAAAGTAGATCAAACTCAAGACATGAAAACTCCTAAAGAAAAATATGACACAATTCCAAAACTTGATAATGTCATACAAGAAGATTATCCATTACCCAATAAATCGAATTAATAGAGGAATATTCTTAAAACAATGATAAAGAAGCTTATGGTTCACATAATAGTGATGTTGATGATGAATATCGAAAAATAGAAAAACGAGAAGAATTGAGTGATGATTATCTCATAATTTTTTCAATCCTATTTTAATGATCCATTGAAACTGCTTCTCAAAGAAAAATTAAAAACAAAGAAGGGAAGGATAAATTAGGGAAGACTTAAAAATCATTCATGTTGATTCTCTTATGAGCATTGAAGCACATAAAAATGAATAGGATCATTGAAAGCATCATGGTTTGATGATATAACTCTATGCAGTATATGACATAATTTATTGCAGGGCTTCATCTGCCTAGGAATAGTACATGTTATGTATTGGTCTCAGAATGGTTATAAGTGGACAAAACCTAAATATAAGTTACTATGTGAGAAAGAAATGGAATGAATGGAAATATCTGCAACAGTGAGGTGATGATGAAGATAGACTGAGTACAAGTCTGGAAATAAAAAGACTGGAAACTGAAATTTCAGAGACAGTGGTTATGACAGAGAAAATCCGAAAATGTATGGTTTGGTCGATGTGTTTTTGATTTGGTTGGATAACTAGATCAATTCTAGTTGAATAGATTACATTCTATTAGCAATCCAAGTCACGTGGAAAGAAAAGTACAAAGTCTATGAGAGGACTTTAAGAGTAGTGTATAGTAAAGAAGCATCTAGGATAAATATGGATACATCTGGTTAGAGATCAATGAGAAGCAATGGATAGGTCAAAAGGTCGTTTGAAAAGTATAAGCTTCAGTTGCATAGTGTTCCAGTAGGACAACAGTATCTTCAGTGGAATCAGTAGGATGTATATAGTGGTATACATGGCACCCTATAGAAATAACAGGGGGAGATATATTATCAAGAAGAACTAACCCTTCAGAAACAAAGGGGAAGATAAGTTAGAAGCAAAGAGAGCATGATTGCAGGGGGAGTTACCCGAGTTTAGATTCTGTTCAAGTAGCATACAAACAGACAGAGAATTATCATAGGGGGAGCAACCCTTTTCCATTGATGTAAAAGGGGGAGATTAACTTTAGAGGAAAAAGTTTTATGAAGTTATTGTGTTTCCCTCAATGACAAAGGGGGAGATTTTTGGACATATTGTCATTGATATGTTGTCATTGATGTCAATAGTTGATGCCATTGTGATGTGATGATAAGTTGTTGTGATGAGTTGTTATAAATGAGGAATCTACCTCTCGAGGCAACGTATTAGATTGCACAATATCAGAGCATGCATATATCCTTTCTTCAATTGAAAATCAAGTATAAACCCAAAATCTCAGAAGAGATGTCAAGAGTCATTCATTTTTATTTCAGGATAGTCTACAACCGTCAGATCGAGGGGAATTCATAGTTTGGAAGAATTATATCTCAACCGTCAGATATGGGAGTTACAAGAGAAGGATCATTGAAGTTCCATTCGATCCATTGGAGGACTTGTCGAGGATGAGATCAAGTCTTGACCGTTGGATATGAAGGCACCAGATCAAGGGAAAGGATTGATTGTAGAGCATGAAGGGAGGATTAAACAACCCGTTAATTCCAATCCCGCAATTAGTCTAAACCATTCGATCTCATCGATTCAAAGATCGACGACTGTGGTTGATCCACCAACAATCGCACAACTTCAAATTGCGGAGTTTGGGCGACGGGCTAAACCACGTGCAAGTTATGGTTCCATAATCCACACCGACTGTCGATCATCACCTGCCAATAGATCTACAATTGACATCAGTTCCACTACCAATGATTAGTTTCCATTGTGGAACTCTAAAATAGTTTTAAACATCATGATAGTTGGGACCCCGCAATCATTCTTGATCGTTGAGCTACTTCGAGAGCATTCTAGACTGTTGGATTAAGTTGAGTGGAGGGACCGAGTAAGCCATAAAGAAGGATCATTAGATCTAGAGAATACATGATGACTGTTAGATCCAAGTGAAGACACATAGCACACACATCAAGAGATCCATGTAAGCAAGACCACGTGAGCAAGGACATGTGGCGCAATCATATGGTGACAAGTGTCTAGGTCTAGATGGCACTTTAGGTTACGTAAGTCATGAATCTAGGTGAGATGTGGCAGCCACTCGGCCAGTGCCAAGTCAGGAGTGACGTCAAAAATTTACGCCACTTCGGGAGTATGTACTTTGGGAGAAACCAGATTCTACCACTAGTAAACCGCCCGAAGTGTCGAAGGCCGAAGTCAACACTGATCGTTGATCTAAGAACCTCAAGAATCGTTCTCGACCATTAGATCGAGTAGAGTGGAAGGATAATGTAAGGTACACTAACAACTGAAATCAATATGTCACCATAGCCCTATGACTTATTAGGTAGGTAAAACTACAGAGGGATTGACCTACTTCATAGCTCGAGTAGCCCGAAGTCTCAAAGTTACAAATAGATGAATACCCGTAGAGTCGAAGCTCTTTTATGCCTAAACCCATGGTCCTAGATATTTGAATTGTGAAGGTTATTGAGTAGGGAAGTGACGATACACGCTTCGGCGAAAGATACTCTAGGAGGTTTGGAAGATCACAAAGGATGGAAGTCTTGAAGGATGAAGCTTTGAAATAATGACATTCGTCCATCTCATCGTGCGATTAAAATGTGACCATCAATATTTACAGGTGATCAAACACTTATTTATCCTAGAGCCTGGTCACCACCTGCGGTTGTATGGAATAAAAAGAAAATGGAGAAAGAAGAGGAAGTGCTTAAATTAATAAGCTCGTGGTTATGTGTCTGTGGTTGTATAAAAATTATTTGAAGGAAGCACCTCTGCAGAACTTGATTTCTGAAATATTTGCAGAGACATGGAATCAAGTTAAAAAGAAATTGATCCATATCTATGATCAATTTACGAAAAGCACTCTTACTAAGTTTAAAAGAATTAACAATAATGTTTGAATAATAATAGTGATTATTGTTAATGTTAGAATGAAGAGTTGTGATGGTCCAAACAAAGGGACACAATGTTTCATAGATCACACAAGTTGGAAGAGTATATAAATGAGAAAGAGTGGTGAGAAGAAAGTGTCTCTTCAGTCTAGATCAGAAGATCAAAAGAAGAAGAAGATTCCAAGAAGGAAAGTTGAAGATATTTATGCAGTGAGGGTGGAAGGGAGGAGCACAGAAGGATTCGTATCATTTAAGTGTAATATAAGGGAGTTGGTGCTTCCTAAGATTGGTTCCCTAAAAACAAGGGAGTTTGTGCTTCCTAGGGTAGGTACCCTAAAGACGAGGGAGTTGGTTCTTCCTAGGGTTAGTGCCCTGAAGAAGGAGATATGTGTCTCCTAGAGTTGGTGCTCTAAAAAGATTGGTGTCCTTCACTGTTCTTCATAAAATCCTTGTAATTTCTATTAAATATATTTATATAATTCATTTTGGATACAATTCATTGTTGATTTATTGTTGTAATCAATAAAATATAAAAAGAAACTGCTAATTGTGAAAAAGGGATAATATTGATTCACACCCCCCTCTCAATATTCCAACACCTTTGGCCAACAATTTCCTTTCCAAATTTTCTTCCATATTGTGTCATCAGGTACGAATATATTCTAGGAAACAAGGTGATAATATTCCTTAAGAGTAAATTTGCTTGTAGGGTAGTAGCCCCATCACAGTTTATCCAATTGAGTATTCATCTTATTTTTCCTTTGTTCCAGAGTTTTATTTAGGGGTGAAAGGAGATGACGATCTTTGAGAGGAAACTGGTCTGGGTCAAGGTGCCACATTTTCCACTCCTTTTCTTGATGGGTGTCTTGGAAATAGTTCTTAACCTATAATCCTTGGTTAGTTTGAGGATAAAGTTTAATAATATTCCACTATGGATCTAGATGAAGAGTAGGGAGTTTCTACCAAGAGTCCTCCCAAAAGAGGGTTGATTGTCCATTCTGAATATCCCATAAACGGTGTTGTATAAGCATCTTTTTCTTCCAATAGGAATTCTAAATAAGAGATCCTGAGGGTTCTTCCAACATTCAAATAATATATGCTTGGTCCAATTGTTCAACATATTTGTTCTTCCAAAGTCTAATCCATAGTTTACCTTTTTGCCGAAGCCATCTTCACCAAGTTTTAGCTCCAAGAGTCTAATTAAGGATATCTTAATATCTTAATCCCAATCCTCCTTTCTCTTTGGATATATAGATAGTGTTCCATGCGACTAAATCCCACTTATTTGAGGCTTGGGCACCTTGCCAAATAAATTTTTTCTACAATCTTTTTATTTCTTTGAGAATTCTTTTTGGATCTTTTAAGGAAAAGAAAATATAAAGACGTATAGGTTGAAGGAAATATTTTAGGAGAACCAGTATACCAACAATGTTAAGAGGTATGAAATTCCAACTCGATAATTTTTTACTAATACTGGAAATAAAGTCTTCCTAGGAACTGTTGTGAACTCTAGAGGTGAGTAAAGGGGCACCCAAATATTTGAAAGGAAGGGAACTCCTGGTGAAGTGGTGAAGTCTAGAATGGGGGTGATATGGAATAGGTTAGGGAGCAAGGTATTAAAAAGGAAGAGCTTGGATTTGTGGTGGTTTATAAAAGTACCAAAAGCTTCCATGAAATCATCCAAAACGTTTTTGAAGGATCTAGCTTCGTGGGTAGAGGGAGAGCCCATGATAATTTTGATCCACAAACTAACTATGCATTCAGGGGTCTCCCGAGCCATGAAGAGTGAGGCCATTAGTCTTATTACTAGTCATTGTTTCTTTGAGACTGTTTCCAAGCCCTTCAACCATAAGGAGGAAAAGAAAAGGGGAGAGGGGATCACCCAACCTGATACCACGAGAAGGATGAAAAGGGGGGAAGGGGAAACCATTAACCAATACAGAAAATAAGATGGAGGAAAGGAGATCCATTATTCATTGAACCCAGTCTAAATGAAATCCAAAATCTAGGAGAAATTTCTTAATATAATGCCAACTGATCTTGTAAAATGCCTTCGACATATCAAGTTTAATTAGCTTGCCTGGAGTCTTGGTGGATTTGAGGGAATGAGATACTTCATGAGCAAGGAGGATGCTATCTAGAATGTGTCGCCCTTCTACATACCCAACTTTATCTGGGGATACAAGGGACAAGAGAAGGGGTTTAAGTCGAAGAGAAATCATTTTGGAGATGATTTTATATATAACATTACAAAGAGATATAGGGAATAATTTGCTAGGATTTTCTACCTTATGTTCTTTGGAGATGAGGGTAATAAAGGTGGAATTCAATGTTGGGAGAAACCCCATTATTCTTTCAGATTCCTAAACCAGGGCCAAAACATCCCATTTAATGATGGACCAATAGTGATAAAAAAAGTATGAGGTGAAGCCATCATGGCTAGGGGATTTACCCACTACAAGACTGAAATTGGATTCTTCAACTTCTGTGAGGGAGACGGGTCACAAGAAGCTGGAATTATGCTTCTCAGAGATTAAGCAGTGAATATTTTGGGTGATGGAATGGATGAAATTTGATCGGTCATTTTGAGGCTCAATCAGAAGATCTTGAAATAAAGATGTTAATTCTTATTGAATTTCAGAATGGGAGGTTAGTTATTACCTTACGTCAAAGTGAAGTGGGTGGTGCAATTGATTTGTCTCCTTCAAATCATAGAGTGATGGAATAATCTTGTGTTATGATCCCATATTTTTAAACATTGAACTCGTGATGTTTATCAACAATGTATTTCCTCCTTCTTTTGTCTTTCCTCAATTTGGGCCATGAGAATATTTTCTTGCTAAGCTAGCTCAGGAGGGCGTCCAATGGAGATGATTTTCTACTAGAGCATATCCATTTGATTAGATATAAGGTTTTGGGCTTGAAAAAATGTCCCCAAAAGCTATTTTGTTCCAAAGTTTGATGGCAATGGTTTTTCAGACCTTTAAGGCATTGTTGGAAACGATACATGAGGGAACCATATTTTATTCTTTCTTCCTCCCACCATGTTTGGACATTACTAAGGAAATCTGGGTGAGGGAGCCATAAATGATCAAATATGAATGGTTTCTTAAGAGGCTTACTAGGAGTGTCTAAAGAGAGACAAATATGCCAATGATCTGATCCAACAACATGAAGAATGGTGGATTCCATATGCATACCTAAAAGAATTAATGATTCAGAAATCAAGAATCGATCTAGTCTGCATGCTGCTTGTTGTGAATCGCCACGACAATTATTCTAGTTGAAGGTGCCATTACTTGTCTCGAGGTTGATTAATTGATGATTCTGAAAGAATTATTTGAACGTCATATGATCCTATTTTAAGCCTATGATACCTCCTTTTTTTTCAACTAGAGAGGTGATTAGGTTGAAATATCACCCAATTATCCAAAGATGGGGATGAACTTGCTCAACTATGTGCTACAATTGTTTCATGAAAATAAGATTTTCATCTAGATGCTACAACCCATAGACATTGGTAATAAATCTTGAGGTGTTGTCTCTTATCGCTTGGAATTATGATAAGATGTTATATTCAGTATAGAAAAAATTCTAAAAATGAACTTTGTTTGGATTCCAAAGAAGTGCTAGGCCACGTGCTATTCCACGAGCATCAATGGGCACTGAGCAACCTATTTTCCATATTTTGGAGAGAGTGGCTTCTAGTTTTTCCCATCGTTTGAATTAATTGGTCTGGATAATCTCCAAAGAAGTAGTCGGATCTTTCGGAATTCTTTTTGAAGAAAGCCTACTTCGACCTCCACTATTCTAATAGAAATTATGTGTGTGAGGAGTGTCTTTTTGTGCAAGAAAGTGAAAAGTGTGCAAAATATTTTAATAAGTTAAGTGTGAGATTGCAACATGTGGACTTCCTGTGGTCCTTACAAATATTCTTACCTATCTTACTATGTATCTTTGGTACAACCTTGCAAAATATGTAAATCCCTGAAGAACTAGCAATGTGGACATATGGGTCCTTACAAATTCTTTAAACTCCCTAAAATGTTGTCTATACTAAGAAATATTTTTGAAACTATCCTAGAATTGTAGACATGTGGGCATGTACAAGCCTGTTACTTTGAACTTCTAACTTTCCTAGAGTGTTGTCTAAACTAACAAAGCATTTAGAAACTATCCTAGGATTGTAAACATGTGGGCATGTATGGGCCCTTACAAAAATTTAAGATTACTTCCAAAAAACTAATAGGAACTCTAGGGGGGCTTTGTCCTCTCCTAAATGAATGGTTTAAGGGAGATGAAGTGTTATTTTAACCACC
>JZKD02S1675556.1:341313-364871 GCA_000966675.3 Picea glauca
TAAAAAAATATACCTCTACACAATTAAAAAATAATAAATTATTATATAACTTATAAATTTACTCTATTTTTTTTTCCACGAGAAAAAATGCTCTTTATATTCAAAAGGATATAAAAGTTTACATGTGACGATTTCTCATACAGCTGCGAATCAAGGAGAGACCACAAAATACTTGGTTCAAAACCAGCAATGGCCCGACAATCAAGGAAAATATCCATCAAAGTTCAGATTTCTGCTAAGAAGGAATCAAATCAAAGGTTTATCTTGTAGGTGGGACCTTCGTTACCATCCTCCCAAAATGAAAAGAAAATTTGGCTCGGAGGGAGGAGAAAAGCTTTTTTCGAGAGGGAGTCTGCCTCGTTGTTTTCCTCTCGGAAAATGTGCTGAAAGGTAAGTGTTCTGAAAAGAAGAGTAGCATCTTTGGTCCTTTCCTTCCAACAATTAAGGGCTGCCACTCGAAAGTCGGCCAGTCTGTTCAGCCAATCAATAGTAATCTTGGAGTCACCAAGGAGCAACAATACATCAGTGTGGCGACTAGCCAGAACTAGTGAAGTCCAAGCACCAATCAGCTCAGCCTTTGTGTTGGAACCCTGTCTGCAGTTCAAAGTCCAGTGAATACACGTATGTGGATTTAAAACAATTTACCCTCCAGCTCCACATAGCGCGCCCCCTTGTTGAGAGGCCCCGTCGAACCAGGCCACCGCCCTATCAAATGGAATGTGAAAAGGACGTCGATCTGTTGGCTTAACCTGTAATGGCTTTGCAAGTTTGTTTGCCTCTGCCAAGATGAGAGAAGAAACATAATGGATAGAAAACTTCTTATCATTAAAGATTGCAGCGTTTCTGGACAGCCAAACATGCCAGCATAGATGAATCGGAAGCATTGAATGTGTGTTGTTATTGAGAATCCAGTTTTGGAAGCAAGTTTGAACATTGTTACCACTCCAATGTGTAGAAATCTTTAGAGCCGGTGTGATAGATGTCCAAATTGCTTGGGTGAAAGAGCAGAGAACAAATACATGCAGCGATGATTCAATGTCACGAGCACATAGAGAGCAGCGGTTCGGGCCCTCCTAGCCGTGCGCTTGCAATTTGTCCCAGAACAGTAATTTATTCTCCAGCATGAGCCAAGCGAACAATTTGTATTTTAAAGGGTAAGTGTCCCTCCAAATCCTCTGTCTCCAGTATGATTTTAATGGATTCCAGGTAATGGCGGCCAGCGCTTGATATACATTCTTTGCAGTTAACAGGCCTGACTGATCTCCCCCTGTCCATATTAGGGAGTCTGTCTTTGACTTTAAATACACGACGGAAGATTTGAGAAGTTGAGAGAAGTTATCCCATTCGGCCCTGTGTTCCAAATCTAACTGAAGATCCAAACTACTCAGCCAAGAGTCGCCAAGTGTGCCTGCAATGGACGGGCTGTAGAATTGATGTAAATAAATAAGATTTTTTTCTTGTAGATGAGCGCGTAGAGGAAGAGAGAGAATCACGTTCCTGCCTAAATCCAGTATGCAGTCGCTGCCAACTTCGATCAAGCGACCATCTCCGGGATCCCATGAGAGCCACTTTAATATGATCGAAAGTGTGGCAGAAAAGGTTTTCCAAGACTGTGAACCAGTTGAAGGATGGACCTCCGCGAATCTGATCCAAATATGGACCAGAAGATGGTGTAGATACTTAGCTCTTATTATAGAACTCCAAAGTCCTGGTTTAGTTAATAATCTCCAGAAGGTATTAGTCGAAAGTGCCTTTTGAAAGAGAGACAGGTTTTTGAGGCCCCAGCCTCCCATCGACTTTGGCTTAGAGAGATCCTCCCATTTGCTGAGATGAAAGCTTATGTTCTTCTTACAACCAGACCAAAGAAATGAAAAGATGAGTTGACAGAGTGACTTCAAAACGGAGGCTGGGATGTGTGCTAAAGCCATCCAATAGACTGGTAGACTTTCCAGCACCACTTTGATCAGAATAAATCTTCCCCCCATAGAGAGAAATCTGTGCTTCCAATTGAGAATTCTGTCTTCGAATTTGTCAACAAGCCAAGCCCAATCTTTTAGTGTGTATCTGGAAGATTTTAAGAAAAATCCTAAGTAGGTAAAGCCCTCCTCAAGCTCGAGGAAACCAATACCAAATAGCTCACTTAAATCGAGTTTTAAGGAGTCCTGCACCTTTGAATTCAAGAAAATGGATTTAGTGGCATTGATTTGTAAACCAGATACATCACAAAATGAAGAGAGGATCGAATGTATAATGGACCATTCGGCATAATTAGCAGTTGTTAAGATCAAAACGTCATCAACAAAAAGGATATGGAGAATATGAGTCAGCCCTGCCACTTTAACTCCTTTCAAGAGTCCCTCCGCTTGTTTGATCTTTAATAAGATGCTGAGACCTTCCAGGATCAATATGAAAATAAGGGGGGAGAGAGAGCAGCCCTGTCTGAGCCCTCTCTCACAATGAAAGGCCTTTGTAGCTTCGCCATTGATTAAAATAGCCAGGGTTGCCGCGGAGATATAGCCCATTATCCAATTTGTTGTAGAAGTGCCAAAACCGCTCTGGATAAGGATGAGATGTAGAAAGTTCCAATTTATGCAATCAAATGCCTTTTTAAGATCCAACTTTAGGAGGATAGCTTGTAGGTTTTTTGTCTTAATGGTGTGGATGCATTTTTGTGCAACGCCAACAACATCAAGAATCTGTCTTCCCTTGAGGAAGCCAAGCTGTTCTTCGGAGAGCGCCCGAGAGAGAAAAGGTCGGAGTCTACCAGCAATGATTTTAGAGATAATTTTATAACAGAGATTGCAGAGCGAAATGGGGCGAAAATCATTGAAATGCCTGGCAAAATTTGTTTTTGGAATCAGAACCACAAAGGTTTTGTTTAGTTGTGTGCTTACAATCCCTCTTGTTCTCGAGTCTTCAATGACGTCTAGAATGTCCTGGCCCATTAGTTCAAAAAAGTGTAGGAAGAGTTCGACCGACCAGCCATCGGGTCCTGGGCTTTTTTCTTATTTAAAACTTTTGATTACCTCATATAGTTCCTCCTTTGAACAGGGGGAGTGTAACAAAGTTGCTTCCTCGGGAGAAATCAATCTTGGAAATAAACTAGTTGTTGTTGTCTGCACTGCAAGTGAAGGAGCTGGAGGTGCTTGGAAAAAATATTTATAGTGTGTGTAAGCCGCCGACTTGATCTCTGCCTGGGAGTGGTGTAGAGTTCCAGTTTCATCTTCGATCTCCCAGATTTGCTTTTTTGATCTACGGGAGCAGGAAACTCTATGAAAGTAGGTTGTATTTTTGTCACCTCCAGCCAACCACAACATCATGCTCTTTATATGCCATCTCTCCTCCTCATCACGAAGAAGTTTGTTGCGGGCGTCCTCTAGAGATCGAATCCTGTGTTCTAAGTCCTCGCAGCTAGGCATCCGAAGCTTTTGTTTTAGTAGAAATTCCAGCTCAAGTTCAATGTTGTTATGCTTGGCTTGATCTCTATCTTTTTTATCCTTTAGCCATTGAATCGAGAGAGATTTTAATGTACTGAGTTTTCTGAACAAATTCCGTTGTGCGTTTCCAGGAATGACGAGAGAGCTGTCTGTCCAAACTGATGTAACAAGTTTAATGAAGGAAGGTTCCTTCAACCACAGCGAATTAAATTTGAAGAGATGACCCTTGGCTCCACGACCTTCCCCTAATTGAAGGCAGATCAGTGTATGATTAGATAAGAAGGGAAGTTTAACCCATGCACGACAACTGTAAGTCGGTAAGAGTAGACTCTCAGCAATAAAAAATCGATCTAGTTGTTTGGAAATATTAGCTAACCCTTGTCTTCCGTTCCTCCAGGTCGGCAGAAGATCTGGTGGTTTTATATCAATCAGAGCATTTTTGTAAAAAATCTGTTGAAAAAAACTTGAAAGAGGGTCAGTCAATGCCGAGTCGCCCCAAATTTCAAAAGTGTTGGTAGTTAGATTAAGATCACCGGCGAGAATGAGGGTCTCTGTCGTCAGAAGTCCCAGATTGTCTAGCCGCTGCCAGAAGGCTTTGCGTCCAGTGCAAGGGCCATATACGTTTAGCAGGTTGATAGGACGGTTTAGTTCCAGACTAGTCCCGGTAAGCAAGATTCCCCCAGGGCTAAGCATCGGGGAGAGATTGAAAAATGCAGGGTCCCAAGTGGCCAGTAGTCCTCCCGAAGTTCCCACAGAACTTGCCGCACAGGACAGCCAGCTTGGGCGAAGTAAATGCATGAAATCTCTAGCCACTGAAGCAACAATAAGAGTTTCTTGAAGGAAGATGATAGAAGGTTGTGTCTGATCGATGATTCTTCTCATGGAGGCTTGTTTCAGAGGTCCTCCGACCCCTCTGATGTTAAGGGATAGCAAGATCATGAATTCCCTCTTGCAAGGGATTTAATGCCTCTAAGCGCCCCTTGTGTTGGAACAGGAATGGAAGAAACCGCTGATGTCGAGCCAGTCAATGTCTTCTTTCGTGCACTGCGGGTTTTTAAAGGAGAGAGCTCCAGGCCTACTCCTCTTGACCAGGTAGGGTCCTGGTCTGTGGAAGGTATAAGTCTTGAGGAAGATGGGCGATCAGAGAGACTCCCAGATCCTAGGACTGTATTTTTTCCATGGTATGTGTGGAGCGGGAGAGATTCAAAGGGAAGGGAGGGTTCAAGGGAAGAATCCCGAATCAATGAATCCAGTTGTGTTTCCGAGTGGGAAGGTTCAGTATATCCTGCGAGAGAGTTAGGGTCATGGGAGACATCACTTGCAATGAAGGGATCGGTCTCAGACAGCAAAAGAGTAGTCGAAAAGGGTTGAGAAGTGTGGGGGACCTGAGCTGGAGATGGTATAGTAGCGGAAGGTTGGATGGAGTTCGGTACGAGAGGATCAATGGAATGGGCTGTTAAGGAAGCCGTGGAGTTTGGATACGAAATAAGATCAGCGTGTTCGGAAATGAAGAGTCTGTCCGAGGCCGAGAAGGTGCTGTAAAGAGAAGGGCAGAGTTTTTGAATCTTATTCACTAAATCATCCTCCGAAGCAGTGTCATCGCTTTGATAGAAAGGAGCTTCAGTTGGCTGATTTGGAGATGAGATATAGCCATTAAAATTTGCCTCTTCAACTAGGTCCAAGATCACCTCTGGAGGGGGGTACTTGGAACAGTCTCTTCGCAAGTGTCCAGTTCTACGGCAGAAAGAGCAGCGGAACGGAATGCCTAGGTAGTCCAATCTCTGAGAGAGCAGTTGACCGCGCCAGTCTATCTCCAAGACTTCAGGAAGTCCAGCCTGAATATCTAATTCCACATAAATCGTCGCTATTCTTCTATCCTCTGCCTCAAGCAAGTTTGAGTCCACTTTGAGAAAACGTCCTATGGAAGCTCCAATCCGTTCAAGAGCTTGCAGATTCCAAAGTTGGAGCGCGAGACCTGGGAGGAGTACCCAGAGATGTCGAAGACTAAAGAATTCTGTGGCAGGGTTATACCAAGTCTCCAACGTTTTAGCATGAGACTTCCCCCGTCGATGGGCCAAAAGCCTCCCAGGATCAAAGCAGAGTCTTCTGGAGTCTTAAAAATAAAGCCTAGCCAACCATGTTGTAACAGGTGAAACTTGGGAAGGTACCCGAGAATAGGTTTCCAAGTTGAGTCCATCCAAGCTTCTAACTTCTGCTTGCAGTTTAGTTTGTAGGCTAAACGTCCAACTAAAGCACACAGGGCTAAGTTGCATGCTTCAGGTAGCCCGATATCCATTCCAAGCACAAGTTTGGGATGCCTTCGCTTGGGTTTCCAAACCTTTTGTGGGCGTTTATGAGATCCAAGATTCTTATGTGAGGTCAAGTTTTGCAAAGACTTGTATTCTGTTTGTGAAAGATTCTTCTGGAATCCTGTGTTGTACTGTGATAAACCTGGTTGAGGTGAGACTGGATGAGGCTCTTCCAAAAGGGACTGTAGTGGAACGTTCTTTGAAGTAGTAGCCGACAGATGAGTTTGTGGAGCAGAGTAAGGTGGAAGATTGGGGCTGGAAAGTGAAAGAGGAGGTGCACCAGCAGTCTTATTTGGATGAAAGTGTTTTGTACAGAGTTCATCTATCGAGGCCAGAACCTCTGGGTGGTCCCAAGGGTCCCCCAGGTTCTCAACAGTTGTAAACGTATCCTTTGACTCCATGTGCAACTTCAAGAGAATACAAAAAGGAAGAGGGCGAAATACGAGGACAGAAAGCTCAGTCGGCGAGGAAGTTCCGACCGATCCAGCGGGTTAAAGGTAAAGCAGTCAGAAAAGGGTAATGGTGTAGCAGGAGTCACTCAGCGCAGATCAGTGATCAGGAGGGAGACAGGGAAAAAGACAAGAAAGACAGCAGGTGAGCATGTGGTTGAAAAATAGTCCAACAAACTATGAGACAACCCAGCCAACCCAGCGAGCAAACGAGACAAAACAGCGAGTAAAAGGTGAAAAAACCAAGCTGAGTTGGATTATACCAACCGAGAGGTGCCAGGGAGAAATGAGTAAGTCAGATCAAAAAGGAGCGAGAGAAACCAACTAAAAGAAGATTACCGCAGTTGATGAGATTCGGTAGAACATCTGTTTGAGGACATCTGATCAGGTTACAGGCTATGGTGAGCTTCAATATCAGAACCAGGTTCAAATGCGCCATGGGCGCCAAAATCGCCCCCGCCATCTCGCCATCTCGCCATCGTATTTATCTTGCCATCACTTATAACAACCAACCTAATTTTTAACTTTCTATTAATATAAAACTAATGTACAGACCTTTATTTAAAATTGAAGATTTCACATTTCTCAAAATAATTACTCACGGTTTACTGAAAACTTTGGAAACTGACGTCATAAATACGAACTTTGCAGGTGACCTCATCAATAGTTAAAATGAGGTGTCATTAAAACTTTAGGGTTAAAATGAGTTGTTAAAATGTACCTTCAACCTGACATAAAAGCCAAGGAGATGAGAGGAGAAAAGTCGTTGGACAGTAGACAATCAATTAATGTCAGGATTTAATTGGATTGGTGTACGCGGACGGTTACCTACCATACGTGAGTTGACTAACTTCGTTTAGAAACGAGTCGGGTTGGAATTTCAAATTTCAACCTATAGTTAAATTTGACGGTTTCCGTAAATCAGATACCCGTTTTGACAGATTTAATTAAAAATGTTGACGGTTTATACAAATTTTTTAACTTAAAATGTTGACGGTTTGTCCATTTTTTTTTAACTTATTTGACTGGCAAATCACCTCGTGACGGGCAATTTGCCCATCAAAATCCATCCCTCAACTTCAAATGACAAATGATCATACACAACTCATACGTCATACACAACTCATCCACAATACGTCATCAGAATACGTCATCAAAATACGTTGTCCGATCTGCAATGCAACTGTCCTATTATTTTCTAAATTTTGCAGGGACTAATAAAATATAACCAATCATGAAAAATACTTTTGAAGATTTTAGAAAGCTCACAAATACTTTTTAAAAGAAGAAACAAAAAATAATAAACCATGTGAAATAATAACCAATAAGATATGTGTTTCTTTTATGTTATCTCATAAGCAGAATCGAACAATAATAAAGACTGTGAAATGACAATAAGATGTAACCAATGGTGAATACCGTAGGCATAAGAGTTTGTTGGCTAGATTTAAATTGGATTGGAAGATTGTCAGTAAAAACAGTGAGAAACCATCTTATCCATTTCAAGTCAAAAGTAATAGCGCAATAAAAACTGTAGACCATCCGTGAGAGGAAAGGCGAGCCCAAAATACCAATTGTTACTCATTTTGATAGTATTGAGATATATCTCAACAAAATTGTGTTATGGTATATCTTAAAAGTTGTATGTGATTACAAGATGATCTTGTTGCATTTGATTTAAATTGTTAAAATTTAAACATTTTATTATTATAATTGATCACGAGTATTCATTTGGTAGTAGATTTAACAAATTTATAAAGGTTTTATAATCACATTTTAATTATCTCAAATTTTAATGTTCATTATGTTAGAATTTATGAAAGTAAGCATAGGCATGGAATATGGAATATGTTTTTTACACTAACCAATGAGAGTAATGTGTAAATTTTTTTAAACAATCACTTAAAGATAATAAGTAGAAAATAAATGAATGAAATATCAAGCCATTGCATAACAATTTTTCAAGGAAATTTTTTTTGGAGAAAAATCTCATACACTAAAGCACTCACAATGTATTGTTTAGCAACTAAATGGTTACAATACACTACAGAGTCTATGTTCTTAAAAAATTTCAACAACATATAAGGATTCTAGATAAATTTCAACAACAAAATAGTAAGTTAAAACTCATACACTACATTTCCTCCAACCCCGAGACTCAATAAATAAGCATAAAAAAACATGAACCATTTATGGTTTTTCAATTTTACATGTTTGAAACCACCAACAATTAATTGATTGGTGGTTGCTACTTAACATTCATTGCTTACTAGTGATCTTCATTTATTCTCTGCCACTACTCAACAATAATTCCCTATTACTGCTCAACGTTTATTCCCTACTATTGCACAACAATCATTACCTAATCCACTACAAGACTGCAAAGTATGACACTCATGTCCCAACATTCTCCCACTTGCCATATACCTTGCAAGACTATATTGGATAATGCATCAAATTATGTGCTAATTGCTAGGGGACATAAGGCCCATGGACTCACAACACCACTTGAATTTACCTGCATTCATTGATTTCATCAATGCATATAAAACATTCTACAAAGTTTTAACTTTATCTAGTATCACAGTTCCATCCTCTATTATGTCCCTAACAAAATTGTATTGGATATTCATATGCTTTGTCTTCTCTTGAAAAAATGGGTTCTTAGCTATACAAATGTGATTGTTACTATCACATTGAACTGCAATGGCTCGCTCACATAGCCCTACTTCTGAACATAGTTTCATAAGCCAAATCGTCTCCTCATAGGTATGAGTAGCTTCCATATACTCTGCCTCCATAGTGGAAAAACAAACCACAACTTTTTGCTTGCTTATCCAACTTACTACTTCGCCAAACAATTGAAACATGTATCTTCTTGTAGATCTTCTTCTATAAATATCCATTGCATAATTAGATTCCACTTCACAAGTATAATTAGAATCCACTTTACTATGATAGAAAATGGAATATTCAAAAGTACTTCACAATTAATTGAAGACCCTCTTCACTACATCCCAATGTTCACATCCATGATTAGCCATGAATTGACTCAAGACTCCCACTACTTGAGTAATGTTTGGTCTAGTACAAGCCATAGCATACATAAAACTACCAACTGCACTAGCATAAAGAAAAAAAATCATTTCCTCCATCTCTATGGATGTTTTAGTACATTTCTCAACTAGAAGTTTAGTTCCAATAGAAATCAGAAAACTCAATGGTCTACAATCTTCCATGTGAAAACCATGTAGCAAAGAATTTACATACTTACTATGGCTTAGACAAAGCTTTGTATTTTATTTATCTGTCTTTATCTCCATTCTTAATATATATTTTAGATCCCCCAAGCCCTTCATATCAAGTTATGATAAAAGATGATACTTCAAATCACAAATCACATCCTTATTATTACTAAAGAATAACATATCATATACAATAGGGTGATAAAAGGAAATGGCCAACATCTTGTTTGTAATATACACAACGATCTGATTTGGATCTCGAAAATTCCAATCCCAGCACAAAAGAATCAAAATTTTGGTACCAAATTATGGGAAATTGTTTCAGACAATACAAATAATTTTTTAATTTGAAAACGAATGACTCTTTACATTTTTCAACATAGTTCTCTAATTGCTTCATATAGATATCCTCCTTCAAATTACCATGTATAAATGTTGTTTTCACATCCATATGTTCTATCTCTAAATCAAAAGCTACTACTATAGATAGTAGGAACCTAATATATGTTAACTTAGAAATCAGGGAAATGATATCTACAAAGTCTATCCCCTCTCTAGAAATGTCCTTTTGCAACCAACCTTGCCTTGTGCTTTCCAACATTGTATCCTAAAAAAATCTTATTTTTGAGCACCCATTTACATCCAATGGGTTTTCATCCATCATGAAATGGTACCAAGTATAATGTATCATTCTTTATAAGTTCATCCATTTCCTCTTCTATCACCAATCTTTGTCACTCCTCATCTTCCATCTTCATTGATCCGGATTATTTTCTGCAGGAAATGAGAGTGGAGATATAACAAAGAAATATACAGAGATATCTCATATATCCCATAATATAACATAAATGTATCATAGATGCAACCATAAACATAGAGATACAGTAATAAGAAATTTCTATTAATGAGCAAAAATGTACAAAGACTGTAAAATTACAGAGTGAAAGACTCGCTAGAATGGTTGCATCTTATCTATGAGAAGAGATGTGACGGTTACTCGCATTCGCAAGAAGCTAATTATTAAAATGAGTCTCCAAAGGCCTTTTTAACATAAGTAAAATAAAAAACCCTAACCCCGAAAGATGAAAAGACAAAAGGTTTGCAGGCCCCAATGGGGGTAGTTGATACGTCAACTTCCCGGGGGCATAACTTTTGCATACGATCTCTGTTTGGGGCGATCGATACACCGTTGGAAATTTCTAACCGAGAAGAACGATTTTCAATTGGCCCAAGTCAATGCATTAAACAATCCCCTCAACCCCAAATCCCCAAAAAACTTCATTTAGGGCCTCAAAAGTCCCCGAAAGTTTGGAACTCGAAAAACTGTCTAAAAACTGCCAAGATGGAAAATTGTTTCTCAAGCCTATGGAATAGGTGGGTGGCCACCGATATCCACCTAGATCAATCATCCCTCATTAGGAAGAAATGGTATCCATGTCATTAAGTTCCCGTGGGAGAGAGGGAAGTGTTTGTTGAATCTGAATTGTGGTGAATTACTTGCCTTGTTGGGGAAGTTGTGTTGCTTAGTTTGTTGCAGGATGTCATGAACCTGTGGTTGGAAGGGTTGGACCTATTTAGACATTCTGGTTACATGATATGACTATGTGTAGAAATAATCATTTCCCTTTGCTCTAATCTTGTCAATTTTCTTCTGTTGGATAGAAGGTGCTTGTACCGAGGCTGCAGCAGTTGCAGTGTCCTTCTATGCACCTTTTGAACAAATTGCGAAGAAGATGAATTTTGTAGTATGAGATACTACCTTGCAACACTGTTTAGGTGGGACAATAGTTGGAACTACCTCTAGTATTCTATAGAGATGAGCCCCCGAAGTAATAATGAAACTACGGGGTTGAGACTCATAAAACACATGAAGCTTCCACATATATGGTTGGCCCAAGAGAACATCACAGACATCCAGTGGGGAAACATTACATAATACCTCATCCTTGAAGGGTTGGATGACGTATGAAAATCAACACTGCTGGCTAAAACGAAGATCTCGTCCTTGGTGAAGCCACTCGATGTTGTATGGTTGTGGGTGTGGTGTTGTTGACATCCCAACTATTTGATGACCTTTGCTGAGATGAGGTTCTTTTGACTTCCACTATCAACAATAAAATGCAGCGGGGTCCCCTTCACCCACATCTGTGAATGAAAAAGGAGCTCCCCCTCTTTGGGATCTGTTGGTTCTTTTGTTTGAATTGTTGTGGTTGCAAAAATAACAGTGGGGTCTCCATCGGTGATCTGTCTTTTACTATTATTTTCATAATCCAATTCTGAATCAGGGTTCAGCTCCTTGTCTTTGATATCGTCCACCAATGACTATTTTGAGAGACATTCATCAATGTTGTGTTAGGGGATTTTGTGGAAATCGCACCATTTCCAACACTGTCCTTCTTTGTCTTCCCGTGACCCTTATTTTCCTGTGGATTACACTGGTTTTCAGGAAGTTGTTTGTTAGGGTCGTATTTCTCATACTTTGGTTGTTGCAGATTTGCAGATCCAAACTCCTGTTTGTTCTGGTGCTTAAATTTCTACTCGATTTTAACAACATATCGATAAGCAACACCTAGTGATGAGATGTCCAGAAAATCCATTTCAGTTTGGATGTATTTGTGTAGAGCCCCACAGTATTTCAGAACCAAATGTCGTTCAGAGTCTTTGATACCCAACTTAGTGCACAAGGTATGGAAGGTATTGGTGAACTCTGGAAATGCTTGCCCCCTCTCTTTCTGTAGTCTGGTCCATCTCATGTATTGGTCCTCATAGTTTCCAACAGGGAAATATTGTTCCTTGACCACATCCACAAAACAATTCCAAGTGGGATCGACCCCATATATTCCGGACTCCTCTGTGGAACTTTTCTCCCAACAAGTTTCCCAACAATGTTTGACATTGGGGAGATCCTTAAAGAGTGTGAAGGTGATATTTTCCCTTTCGGAGAGATTATGAACAAAGAAATAACCTTCTAGTAGATTTACCCATTTTTCTAGGGCATCCGCATCTATCTGTCCTTCAAATATGGGAATATCAAAATTAACTTGTACCTTGAAAGGCGAGGTTCCTCCAAAGTGGTTTCTTGATGAATACGTGCATATTATTATCGGCAAGCGTTGAAGGATGTGGGAAAAATTCTCCATCATTTCGTCCATTTGTCACGTGAGAGCTTGCTCAAGCAATAAATTGATAGAATCGTCTTCTTTGCCATTTTTATTTTCTTCTGTCATTGAGGGATTCTTGGGTGTGTGAGAGCGATTGTCCTTAAGAGAGACAATCTAGAAACCCAACTTTCTATACTCGGACCTTGTCGGGGACATGCACTGAAAAATGGTCAAGAGCAACCTGCTCTGATACCACTGATCTAGATTATTTTCGACACGAAATGAGAGCAGAGATATAACAAAGAAATATATAGAGATATATCGGATATCCAACAATATAACATAAATGTATCAGATATGAAACCATAAACACAGAGATACAGTAGTACACAATTTTTATTAATGAGCGAAAATGTACAAAGACTGTAAAATTATAGAGTGAAATACTCGCTAGAATGGTGGAAATTTATCTTTGAGAAGAGATGTGATGGATACTCGCATTCGCAAGAAGATGATTGTTAAAATGAGGCTCCTCGAAAGATAAAAAGACAAAAGGTTTGCGGGCCCCAATGGGGGTAGTTGATACATCAACTTCTCGGGGGCATAACTTTTTCATACGATCTTCGTTTGGGGCTCTCGATACACTGTTCGAAAGGTCTAACTGAGATTTTTTTTTTATGGGCGCAGGTCAGCTCATTAAGATGATACTTGGGCCCCAAATCCCCAAAAAAAGTCGTTTAGGGCCTCAAAATGGCCCTGAAACTTTGGAACCTGAAAAACTATCGAAAAACTAACAATATGGAAAAATGTTTTTCAATCCCATGGAATAGGTGGGTGGCCACTGATATCCACCTGGATCATTAATTTCCTCTTTCATAGTTCTAATCTCATTGATGTTAGAAAATAAGGAAAATATGCATATAAAATTAGATGGACTATAATTATACCTATCTATTTTTTATCCGGATTTTATGAGCAGAATGAAATGAATACCGATTATTAGCAGGTACTTAACACAAAAATAACAGAGATACAGTAAAACTGGTTTTCTATTAAATAACAAAATAAGTTGAAACTGTAAAATGCAGCGGGAACAAGCTTGCTGGAATGGTGGTGGCTTATCTCTGAGAAGAGATGTGACAGCAGCGTGCATTCGCAAGAAGAAGATTACAATGAGGCTCAGAAGGCCTTTTTTTACAATATATGGGAATGCCAAAAGTCCTAGACATCCAAAAACCTAACCCTAGGAGATGAAGCGCCAAAAGTCATGTGGGCCCTGTTTGGGTAAGTTGGTGCATCAACTTCCCGGGGTCGTAACTTTTTCATACGATCTCCGTTTTAGGCGTATGATAGATCGTTGGAAAGATCTATCCGAGGACTACAAAATTTTTGACATGGAATTTTGCAACCGCAAGCAACATACCCCAAAAAACGTCGTTTAGGGCCTCAAAATGGCTCCAGAAGTTCAGGACCCAAAAAACTGCTAAAAATAGTAAATTGCCAAAAATGTCAGAACACTGTTTTGAGCTAGTTGGAAAAGGTGGGTGGCCACCGATATCCATCTGGATCAATTTTCCATCTTTGTCAAGTGGACCTCCTAAAATTTTGAGGTGACTTTTCTTCCTCCTCTTTTGAACTCTCTAAACCCTCCTCACTAAGTTTATCGTAAAAAAACTACTCACATTCTAGTTCATATTTCTTTGTCTTGGGTGGTAGTTGAACAATTGGCTTCTTCGCATCCACTTTTGATTGGACCATTGTTGGATAAGGCTTAAATTCTTTTAAAATAACATTCCTACTATACAAAACATTTCTAGCCATAGGATCCGAAATATTATACCCTCTCACACCAATGCCATAACCAATGAAGAGACATTTCATAGCTTCATTATCCAACTTTGGTCACTTCTCCTTAGGCACATGAGCATACACCTCACAACCAAAAACATGAATATTTTGAAGTGAGGGATCATTTCCTATCCAGGCCTCCATAGGAGTCTTATCCACAAGAGTTCGTTTGGGATACCTGCTAATCAAGTAACATGCAATAAAAACCACTTCTGTCCATAACTTCTTCTCTAAGTCGTCTCCACCGAGATTACTCCTAGCTCTCTCCATCAACATTACATTCATCCATTATACAACTCCATAGTAATAAGCGATATATTGAATTATATTATGTATTTCAATGCCATTCTCCTTACAAAAATTGTTAAAATTTGCATAACAAAACTCATCACCATTATCAGTCATCCACATCCTAATATTCCTACCAATTTGATTTTCCAACACAACTTTAAACTCGTTAAACCCACTAAAAACCTTTGATTTATTTATAAGAAAATATACCCATTGTGAGGCCCTTCCCAGGGCCTCAAATGACTCTACAATTATCTATAGTAAATTGCTCTATACGTATGGACATTTAATATATAAAAAATTGTGCTTTCCTCTACTAAAAATTATTTTATGTCTATAAATATATATATATTCTCTATGATAATATAACTGATTTGAATTTGTATTTCATCCTAATATTTTATTAGATATCAATTTTGAAGCATAAATTCCAGTTATAAACTCATAAATCCACAACATAAATCAACAATTTGTCCAAAACCAAATTAGGGATTACGATAGTAAAATACCTCTCCATGAATATTTGCTCATGTCCCTTCATCCTGTAGTTGTCCATTGTCCACTGTGAAATTCTCAAAACTATATTTTTAATCCTCCCAGCCAGCTAGGAATATTCTTGTCGGCTCTCTATCTCCAAGGAAACCTTGGGTGGCTTCCTAGCCCTCCATGTCCAAAGCCCCAAAAATCATAGACCACCAGTACGTCCAATAATACAAGTCCAAAATATCAATTGTAGTCAAAATTATTTGTTATGTCCTCACAACCAATCTTCCTTCCTTTGGTTTTCTCCTCTTCTCAAACAATCTCCACCTTTTTGGTACCCTTTCTCCCAATACCATAATTACCCCCGTATTCCTTCCTCCATCGCCTCTCCCCTTGGGAAGCTCAACCCCATCATCAACACCATCCCTCCCGAACATCCTCTTTGACATAATATCTAAATTTCAAACAACTCCCACCATACCTAATTAAAACTAGATACACATGTACCTTTCCATTTACATACATACATACATACATGCATACATACATACTGTTGGCGCAAGCTATCTTGGGGTAATGTGAAACAATTTTGGAAGACAGATAGAATTGAGACCAAAATAAGAGCGTGCACCAGAAGATAAGGAAAAGAAACATGTCGGACAATAGGAAAAAGCAGCGTGAGGAAGAGGAAAAGTCAAAGGAAGAAAGAAGGTCAGTGTGACAAGGAAACAATTGGATCAAGGACTAGCTGCATGCAGGAGGTTACAATGTGGAAAAACCTAATCCACTTAGGGTAAGGGTTTTCGTCGTTGATTTAAAGGGTTTTCACCCATTTTTGTAGTATAAATACATGTATTGTAAGATCTGAGGAGATCCATCTTTTTGGTAGCAAGTTTTTGGATAAAGAGTTTTTGAGCTAAATACCAAGTCAGTTTTGGGACTCATTATTTAGCTCAAAAAATATTTATCCATTGTCTCAACAACGAGGCCATGGGTACCTAACATGGCCTTGTTGTCGGGACCCATTCTTTTATTTTCACCATAGTAATGTTCAAGGGGGGTGTTGGAGATACTTCACACACACCTAGGATTTCTTTTTCCTAAGGTTTTCCCTATGTTTATTAGTCATTATTCAGTCTCCTATAGTTTAGAGAGAATATTAATTTTCCTACATTCTGGGAGAATATTATCTTCAATTCACTCTTCAGTTGGATCAGTTGAGTGGAGTCTTGATGCCACATTGGTTCCATCACCATTAAGCATTGGGATCATCATTGCTAATGTGCATTGTCCTTGGGATTATCACCATACTAGTGCATTACCCTCACTTCACTATGTTTCAGACAATTAACTGAATGTTGATAGGCTAGTGAACTCAGACTAGGTGGCATTAAACTCCCATAACTGTTGGTGTGTGTCCAGATCACTCTAGACCACCACTATGGAACATTAGCTTCTCTTCAAGTGCACATTAGTTGAGTTATACAAAGTATATCATGTGTAATTTATCATTCATTCATTCATATAATACAATTCTTGATTCTCTCTCTCTCGTTTCCGTCTTTTCTCATTTTCTTTTGCAAACTATGTATGTTCTTTGCTAGATAGATCTTATATGTGAAGGTTCATCCACATTTACACATTCTAACCTTCATATTACTAGAATAATTATAAATGTGAAAGTATTTTTTTATGTCTAGTAGCCAAGCTTCAACTTCTTCACGAGTCTTTGATTCTCCATCAAAAGTGGAGGGCTTGATATTTTTGAATTCCCCTTCCATATCATCTAATTGTTTTCTTTTCTTAATGGAGGGTGTTCTTGATTCTACTCTTGGTTGAGTATTACTTGAGGATATATTGTCTAACTTAGATTCACTGCTTGATTTTTCAGATGACTGTTTGTTGGTCTCCGTGTTTGTCTTTGTTTTCTTTGATTTACTTTTCTCAGTTATATTCCACAATAATGTCTCATTTAGTTCCTGTTGTTTTTCCTGTGTTTTCTTAATCTTTTTATTATCATCCTTAAAAGTCTGAAGTTCCACTATGATACTTCTCATAGTTTCTGTCACTTGCGAGGTTCAACTGCTCCCACCTTTTTGTTAAGGATTTTGTTGGTTGACATTTCCTTCAATGTTAATTTCATCTTCGTTCCAGGTCGACATATTTTTATAGGTTGGATAATATCATGTCACTTTAGCAATGAAATTTAATCTTTATTAGTATTTAAACAAATATAATTATGTTTTAAAATTCTGTGAGCTGCCATAAAATCTAGTGTTGTCAACCTGATACCATATGTAATGTAAACCTTAACCACTATCCAATTATATATTTGTATTTTATTATTGGTTTTTCTTTCTTTTTATTTAGAATCCCTTTTTCCTTAATACAACATATAATTCTATTTATTTCACTTGAGTATTGTCACTTTATAACATTCGTAAAAATATAATATTTTAATTATCAAACTATATAAATCACCATCGGATACCATTATGACTCACTATTATACAATTCAAATTTCAATACTATCGTTCCCATTCAAAATTGACTTGTCTTATGTCTTCAAACTGATATCAAGGATATATTTCCTATTGTTAATAATATTATATTTACCATACGTGGTGGTAGTGGCATTAATTAGTCAGTAAGTAATTCTTTGATGAGAAGGAAAAGGGGTAATGATTCTGGAAACAACTGTTAATAAAACCAAAACAAAAATTCTCCAATCTCTAGGCATGGAGGATAGTTATGGCTCAATTGGTATTCCTTAACTCCTTACTCGGACAACCCAATAATTCCTTCAATATAACGAACTCCATGTACCATCCATCACATGGCTTTGGGTATTGTCTCTTTTAGACAAAGAGTAAGGGTACAAGATGAAGGGATTGAGGCATGTCCTGTGCTAGAAGTATGATCGTCATTCAATGAACTTACCATTCGAAGGAGGATTCTCTCCTCAATGTGCTAACATTCAGTCATATCCCAAAATAGTGTATTCATCTATGCTACCTCTATGACTTTTCTAGGGAGTTAGAGGGAGGTCTATTTATACTTCGAAATCTCTTTAGTAAGTCTCTAACGATTTTGGCTATGAGAGATTTGACCAGACATGGGACTTCAAACCAAGCTCTGTATTTTACCAGGTAAGAAGATTTTTAATCTTTGCTCTATCCCTTTTAATTTATTCAACAAGTTAAGGAAGTAGATGACATCTGCAATATATCTTTGTTTGGAAGTGGTCTTTGATGCATGCATGTATTTTTATAAATACTCTTGGTTGCTATGAATTGTAACTATGTTTACTCCGTATTGTCTACCCATTCCATAGGTGAGCTTTTCGTTAGGATAATAATCGGATTATAGCCTCGTTAACTACCAAAATTTATTTACCCAGATCTTAACTTATCCCAAAAAAATTTGAGTCATATTTTATGATCTAGGTTGGATTTACAACTGTATGTTACTGAAGTTTCCATTATGCCTTGACTACAGTTTGACATTATGTCCTTACTGTACTTATATAAAAATGATGGATTTCCTACTCTTGACCTGATAGATTTACCCCAAATTTATGTTCGGTCAAGAGATAGTAATACTATCTCACTGGTAGATTAACCATATTTTTTGTTATGTTGAGGGGAAATAAATGTAATACAATTTTAATAGTAAAATCTAGGGATGCTCTACTAACCGAAGACAAGAAGTGGGCTTATAACTCTAGTTTGATATCTTCTTTCTCAAATTTCATGTCATCTTTTCCTTTACAACAACTAGATATATTACAATCCCGACCATACGAAATATCATTAATACATTATTTCTCAATGCCGTCATCTAAACAAGGTTTAACTTAACGATTTTTGTATGAACTAGTTTGTAAGTAGCGTAAGTTTTTTTTCTCCCAATTCATTTTGGTCTAGATTTATCCTCGTAAATATCATCATTTACCCTATTATTCCCTCAAAACGTTATAGTCACAGATGTGACTTTCAATTCTCTTTAAATAAAGACAGTAGACAATATTCCCTTAATTAACACTCGATATTATCTGACTGAACATTGAGTATCTTTATTTTTTTCATTCTGCATGTATGATTTCCTTGAAATATATCATATACGTAAGTTTTTTTCCTATATACTTTTAGCTTCCCAAATCCTGTATCTATTCTTTAAGTTACTATTCTCATAGTGTTACATATTTTCCTACGGGAGTTCTATTAAAACGATTGTCCTATCAGAAAAGTATATCGATATGGATTCATTTATTAGCCTTTTGGTTTATTAAACCTTTCCATAATTTCTACATAGGATACGAGTAATTCTTACTACCCCTTTGATCACACGACAAACCATTAATGGGATAATGGTCAAGGATTTACTTGTTAATAATGTCTTATGTTTGTTGTCGAGAAGAAACATATATCTTCTTTGTTTCTTATTTGTCTTTCTTTTATAAATCATTTCCTTATGGATACAATGAATTAATGATGGTCCTATGTTCATGCGAGGAACCCATCAGATGTCGTAGCAGCATCCAAACCCCTCTTTTCACAATGGTGAATCCCAAAGGCAGAGTTCCACCTTCTTGACATCAAACACATACACATACAGGTCTAAGTATGACATATTTGTTTGAATCTTTATCCTTATTGTTTAAAATTTTGGTTTTGTTTTTTCAGACAATATTAATTATATGATTCACGTATTTCTTCCATGGGTTTGTAAACTACTACAAAAAAATAGAAGGAATCAGAATGGAAAGGTATTCGATTTCCACTCTAAGATCTGACTAGGAAGGGCGTGGAAATTATTTAATTTAATAGGATTTTGACAATAACATGGTATTCAATATTGATCCTTTGATAATATTAATTGTGTGTGGTTGGAACCAAACATATCATCAATGAATTATTTGTATTTTTTCAATTCAGTCCCAAAGACTTAATAATCATATTTCTCGGTTTGTGTTGTTTATATTCTCACAAAAATCTAATTGTGATTTCTGCGAAGTCCAATTGGGAGTACTTCCGAATTTGTCTTATGCATTTTTTCTTTGGAGTTGTGTACATGTATAAATGAAAATTTTATTTCAAGGATTGCAGCCTTATCTTGCTTATTTTATAAATACACAATGACTGTTATATATTTGTTTCACTCCAAATTTCTCAAAGTACATTGTTATATCTACACAAATGTTAAACATATGCAATTCAAAACATTTCATACAGAAATAACAATAATATAGTAGCTAAATTTAAAGTGAAACTTGGGAAAACAAAAGGAACAACAAAGTTCCACCCAAGCATAGAATGGACCAGCCAAATTACTTGATTCAATCACCCCGAAGCCTGATCATGAATCCATAAGGATGAAGTGAGCCTCCTATCCCAGCATGACTTTTGTGTCCTCAACAATTGGCTAACACTTCAGTGCTCACACAACAACTGGTTTGTTCTCTCGTTAATCACCAACATACATTTTTACTAATGAGTCATTTTCTTCCACATCTTAAGCAACGTACTGTCTCCTCACAGATGTGTATATATTCATCTACCCATGTCTTAGTTTTCTCCCAGCTCTTTTTCCTTTTTTGGAATTTTTTCAGCATTGGAGATTTTTGATTTTCAGGGTGTGTCAATCACCAAAATTGACTTCTAACAGATGTCCTTTCATGCCCAAGGTTAGCTCCAACTTGTTCCCAACTCATGGATTCATGATCATCCCTTTTTAACTTGGTTGTTCCTTTTGTCCCCTTTATTAATTAAATAAAAATACTTGTCTCTTACATTTGTCCACATTAAAGGACACTTGGCAATTCAAAAGTTTGCCCATAATTTACACTAACAATAGTAACTTTTCTCTTACTAATAATAAACTCGAAATTTTCCACTTATCAAAATTATTTAAATTACTAAATAATTTATTTGAGGGGTATTACAGGTTTTTTATTTGATCTAATGGAATCCCTACAATTGTTAGCTCAAAATCAACAAGTAAAATATGTAGAAAGAGATATCAAACAACATATTAGTACCCAAATGATATGCTAAATAACTTTTGAAAATAGAACAGTTCACAATCCAAAACACCAACAAAGTAAGAAGGTCCAGTATAAGCACTTCAAAATTTTATGTTTGCAAGTTTTAAGAGGTTGATTGCACAAAGGAAACCTGTACAAAAATGGTGTAGTAGTGATCCCTACATACAGGACATAAGTTGGGAATAGAGAAGAGGAGAGAAATGTGAATTATAGAGTTGTCGATGTAGAAGATCCAACCTTTGACAATGAATATCCATGGCATATATATAGCCCAAGACAAAGGAAGAGTTTTCCTTGGGTTAGGTGAGGAGAGTGGTGTGTCCCAATTGAATGAGAAGAGAGTGGAGTGGACGGGGAAAAGATAGAGTTCGGGAGAGAAAGGGGGAATTAGGTGAGGTATGTGAGGCAGATGAAAGAGTGGCACCTTGGATTAGATTAAAGGAAAAATATGCTCCCTCGCCATCATGAAGGTGGTGCACCCCCTTGAGTGAGGAAATAGTGGAGAGGAAAGGGGGAGTAAATTTAGAGAGAGAGGGAGTTAGGGAGAGAATGGGGGGCTTTGGTGGCTAAGGGAGATAATTAGAGAGAGAAACATTGTAGGTTCCCCCTTAAGTGAGAGAAACAAAATAGGCTTCCCCCCTCATTACTTATCCATCACTTCGTAGGCCCCATCATGCATCAACCTAGTGTTGATTTATCCAAGCGCTCTGCAGCCTGCCACATGTCACCTACCCTAATGACCACTCTTGCTAAAAATATCCATGTTAAAAATAGACATGCCCATAAATAACAGTCTCCCTCAAAAACATAAAAGAACCCAAATATGTTTGGAACCACTAGGAGACCATTCCTGAACATAGCATGTCTAAAAAGAGACACTTCTAAAAATAGAAAGTCCTTAGAATTCAGTGAAAATATGCTCATTGGATTAGATTTTCTGTAAGAAATTCGTAAATGCCATCAGAATCATCATCTAACCCCATGATCCCACTGGTTGAAAATAGAAATTACTCACATGTCATCCATTGGACTCATAATGTCATCATGATCAATATTTTATGCTCAAAACTAACATGCAATCTATGGGCACTATCTCCAAAAAAGTAGGAAACCAACTAAAAAATAATAAAATCTCTCTAATCCATGAAAAATTATGCTAATTACGTCTCTGAAAAAGGAAAGCCACTTAACCAATATTTGTACCTGACCTCAATGGAAACCAACCTTGGTTCAAAACCAATATGTCTCTAGGAAATTGTCTAAATCCCAACAATATAAAATATGTTGGCTCCTAACCCTTTGGATTTGCAAGTGAGAAAATCAAGTGGTCAACAATGCCCCACCGTGATTTCATGACCCATGCCATCCATCCTTTCGCCATCGAGAGGTTTTTGGGCTCATAATCGAGGAGGGGGAAAAATTCTCCTTCATCCATTTCTTCAGTGAGTCTCTTGTCATTCTTTTGCTGGAAAAACAACCTACCAGACACACATCCCCCAAACGGGCTATTTTATGTAGTTTTACACCATCCCAAAGCAGAAGGTTATTCTCCTCCGCTTTTCTCTTTACACATATTTTGCTAAAATTTCCATCCGTCATGGATCTTGAATTTAATTCCAAAATATGGTTGGCTGAGGAGAGAGATAGGATTATGTTTTCAACAACTTCCTCATTAAATTTGTCGTGAAATATTTCCCTATGAAGCCCAGGGACTTTGACGTAGCTGGAGGGAAAGGTGACTGCAAAAAGGTCTGAGGAACTTTGAGGAAACAATTAGGGGGAGAGATACTTTGTATAGGCTCGGAGGGCTTGAGCGATGGAGAAAACCTTCTTGAGTTATGATGAACATTTGACGAATCATGTCAAAACATAACTCGGTCTGGTATATGACTTATCGATTCATGATTCCTGAATACGAGGTTTGAATTTACACCTTTGGACAAACAAAGGAGGATGTTTTCACCGTACACATTGAAAAGGATCTGTGCTTTCTCAGTGGGAGGATTGAGAGGGGTTTCGTTAGTCCGCTCAGATGCACAGGAGGGGGTCGGGGTTTCCCATATTAGGGTTCCTTTGAGAGTATCCACCCAGTAATCTACGGTTCATTATTGAACTATATTATGATTCATGTGTAGATGGAAATATTCATTATGGAACTAAATTATGATTCATTTGTTTATATATATTGATATTCAACTATTTTATTTAAGGAGGGCATTGAAATATTTTATTTATGGAGATATTGAAATATTTTTTTGTTGTTATGTCAACTCCATATTAATTACTGAAATAATTACATCTCTCCTTCATAATATTTTCTTACTTTCAATTACTTTATATATATATATA
>JZKD02S1675557.1:12088-34466 GCA_000966675.3 Picea glauca
TTGCTTATTTCTTATGGACAACTGTTATTTGACATGACTTTAAAACTGGATCTGATTTTATTCAACAATTTTCCAAAACTTATGGATGCACACAGTTGATTAAGAAAAGTAAACTACCTTTAGCTAATCTCAATTAATTAATTTTGTCGGTGGACGTGAGTGGCAGTCCCACTAGATTCAATAATTGCGAGTGGACATGACTGTCGACCCGCTATAAGTGATTCGACCGACTTTTCTTAAAAGCTTTGCCATGAATATCGGTTTAGCACTCGATGGATTTGACCAAACGGAAGGTAAATATCAGCCTCAATTGGTGGGTTACTCTTAGTCCATATTATCTCACCGACAAACAAGCACAGTTCACGAAAACAAATTAGTGCGTCGTCAAGTGAAGTTTCCGAGATCCTTTTTTATGGACCTACTCGGCCAACAGACCCGACTGCCGTTCATCTATAAAATATCTGTCCATGGATGATACCACGCAACTCCGAAGGCTTAGCATATTTGCTTCAACATCGAGTTCCCGGTGTCATCTCCTAATCCTGCGCAGTCTCTACAAATGACTCAGAAGGAGTTTAGCTGCTATGGCCGATACAACAAAGATCGTCCATGGCGGAAGAAATTACAGAAAAAAAATTCTCATTACCAGCAGCAGGGTGTGAGAGCCAAAGCTGAAGCTTTTGTTATCAATGGCGACGACCGTGTTTCGAATTTGAACCGATTTCATGTACATGGTGAAGGAATTGAATAACAAGTGCAGTATTATTATTAATTAGAGATCAGACAAATGGAAGGTAAGAGATCAACGGTATTTTCCCTGTTTATGTAAAACATATTTCTACCACTACCTTTACATATCTGTTATTTCTATCGCACCTAAGACTGGATTGCTTATGGCTTATGACTGACATAAATCTACAGCCGGTAGACATATTGTCACTTATCTCATAATTTATAATATATAAGACGTGTTTTGCAACAGAAATTCTATATACTGTTTGTACCTAGGACTGGATTGCTTATGGCTTATGACTGACCTAAGTCTACAGCCGGTAGACATATTGCCACTTATCGCATAATTCATAATATAGATCTTGTGTTTTGAAACAGAAATCCTATACACTGTAATTCTTGTTTTTCTTTGAAGCTTTGCTTCTGCAGCTTCATCCAACCTTCTATTCTACTAATTATATATAAGGCCTGTCAGCAAGCCTTATATTCATTTTTTTTTGTCCATTATGGTGGAATAGTTCACTGGTGCGGTCTGGTGTACGTTCGATGGGATTTTTTTATGATTTATGGGATTAAGAATTTAAAAGTTTATAGTTACAATTTTAATGTAGGTTTTTTTCTTATCTGTTTATACATAGAACCATATATCAAGTCAACATATGTATCTCATTTTCAATTTGTCCTAGAAAAATTATTATGTCATTATATTTCTCCATTTCCCTGTTACAAATTTATAGAAGTTATTTTATATTTATATTTTTTCATGTCTTTCTTTATTGTAATTGTTAGGTTATGAGAAATTAGTTTAAATTGAAAAGCTATTTTTTTGGTATGCATATTGATTTTCTCTTTGAAGTATTATTGTTCTATGCAAATAATCATTGAGTTGATCTCATGTTCACAAAACCTTATTTTCTCACCAAGTTCTTGCCAAAACTTTTTGTTATCCTCTTTTGAACCAAGTTTTAATGGTCAATAATTCATTAACAAATTTTTTTTTTCAATTCTCCATTTTTTTTATAAACTTTTTGTTATCCTCTTTTAAACCAAGTTTCTAATGGTCAATAAGAAAATCTTTTTTTTTTCTTTTTATTTATTTTTTATGTCATCAAAGTTATAATCATTAGCTTGAGATGCAATCTTTTCTTGCATATGTACCTTATTCCTATTCATATACTTTATTTTCATAGTATATGTAACAAATTAACATTATGTTTCTCCTTATAAATGTTACATACCTTTTTCTCCTATCATCATAAAGTAAGGGGTTTGTCATACATTAAAAACAACACTCAACATTAGATCTAAGGTAAAATTCTATAGATCTAATGCACAAGTATATAGATTTCTTGTTATCATGAATAGGTCTGAAGTTTGATCTTAAGCTAAAAAATCTAGATCTGAAATACACTTAGACATATTTAAGATAACTAATAAAAAAAAATATAGTGAAAGAAAAATAGAACACCAAATATTTTATGTGGAAAACCCATACCACGGGGAAAGGATTAGCCTTTATTTTTTATTAGCAAATAAATATATCAAGCTTCAACTTTACTCCTCCTTCATCTCTACATTGTCTTCTTGATGTCTCCTACTTGTACATTTTTATGTGAGAGAAAGAATATATACATAGGCTCTTATAGAAGAAGATAGAATAATGGAGAACTCTCTAGAAGAGTACATTCTAGAATTTTTAAGAATTCGTGAAATACAATTATTTTATTTTTTTGTTATTTGGTTTCACATACAAAAATCTTTGACTTGAGACCAAATTGAAGCTTGGGTGAATATTGTTGCTATAATTTATGTCTCCTTGCTACTCATCCAATCCCAAAATATCTTCATCATATTTGCATGAGACCAACCAAGGCTCTATGAAGCTCTTTCTTAGCACTTGGAAAAAGATTTATTAACATATCAACTGGATGGTCTTTTGTGTGTTTTTTCTCCAACTGTAGTAGCCCATCATATAGCACTCGTAAAATCCAATGATATCTAACATCGATGTTCTTTGTATTAGAATGGAAGGGAATATTTTTGACAAGATGGATTGCACTTTGGCTATTACAATTCAATACATGCTTTTCTTATGGCATGCTTAGTTCCTTTAAGAACCTCCTAATCCAAAGCATCTCCTTGCATGAATAGAAAGAGCCACCACCTTTTGTAATCTAGATACACATGAGACTATAGTTCCTACAAAAGTATAGCTATAGCATGTTGTGGATTTTCTAGAATCCATGTCACCTACCATATTAGTATCTATAAATACTTCCAAGGTATCAGTACCTTGAAAAAACAAACAATATTCAATTGAGCCTTTGATATATTTTAAAATCTATTTAATTGGATTTCAATATTCCTTTATTGGGTTTTCAAGAAACCTACTTACAACTTCCACTCAATGTGCAATATGAGGGTGAGTGCATACCATTTCATACATTAGGATTCCCGGCATATCGAATTTTGGACATTTATTCTTTTCCTTCAATACTAGTGGGGAATTTACTAGATGTTCATTTAAGATGTGAAGCAAGTGGTGTACTTATAGGTTTTTCACCGACCATATTAAATTTTACCAATAATTTTCCAATGTATTGATATTGTGACAACCATAGTTTACTTGATGTCCTGTGACTTATAATTTGCATCCCCAAAATTTTCCTTTTTGGTCAACATGTCATCAACATATAATAACAAGACAATAAAATTGCCATTTTCATCTCTTTTAATATACACATAGTGATCTACATTTAGCATTTTAAAACCATGATCAAGCATAAAAGAGTCAAATTTCTTATACCATTGATGAGGGGATTGTTTAAGCCAATATAGACTCTTCTTCAACATGCAGAACAAATTTTCTTTACCTTTCTAAACAAATCCCTCTGGCTGATCCAAAAATATCTCTTTTTCCAAATTTCCATGTAAGAAGATTGTCTTGACATTGAATTGTTCTAATTCCAAATCTAAAGCAACGATAAGATCAAGTACTACTCGTATTTATGCCATTTTGACAACTAGGGAGAATTTTTTTGTAAAATCAATACCTTGTTCTTGCTCGAATCCTTTCACCACTAACCTTTCTTTAAATCTTTGTTGATTTTCATTTCCTTCATGTTTTATTCTATACATCCACTTGTTCTTTAAAACATTTCTCCCTTTTGTACTTCCAACCAAATCCCATGTCTTATTATCATGTAGAGATTTTAGCTCTTATTTCATGTCCTTTTTCCATTTGATACCATTTTCTCCTTGACATGCTTCCTAAAAACAAGAAGGTTCACCTTCATCAATCAATACAATATATTGTGAGGGAGGATACCTTTCTGAAGGCCTATGTGGCCTTGTAGACTTGCTAGTTGATAAATTGTGTGGTGAGATTTCTCTTAGTGGTTGACAATTTTTTTGTTCTTCATGTTCTTCTTATTCTTGTTCCTCATTTTCATTTTGTTGTAATGGTTTCTCATGAATGTCTTCTTGTAATGGTGTATTATTTTCTTATTTCCTTTGAATTTCAACAAATCTCTGTTGAAATTTAGTAATTTTAAACATTTGTTCTTCATTAAAAATGACATCCCTACTTCTAATAATTCTCCTTCTTAGAGGATCCTACGATTGGTAACCCAAATCATTATCAACATATCCTAGGAAAATACATTTCAATGACTTTTCATCCAACTTGGATATTTGTTCTTTAGGAATATGCACATATGATTCACAACCAAAAATTTTCAAATGAGTGTAACCTAAATCCTTAACGGTCCATACCTTTTAAGGAATTCCACAAACCAATGAAGTTATGGGAGAGAGATTTATTAAGTAGCAAGTTGTATGAACAACTTTTGTCTAAAAATGTCTAGGAAAACCATAATTTCAAAGCATGCTTATCGCCTTCTCCATTATTGTATGATTCATTATCTTAGCTCTACCATTTTGTTTTGGGGTGCGAGGAGCAATTTTTACATGCTTTATGCCATGTTTACTACAATATTCTTCAAATTCCTTAGATCAATACTCCCCACCATTATCAGTTCTAATACATCTCAATAATTTTCTAGTCTGCCTTTCAATAACCATATGAAATTTCTGAAAAATGTCTAAAACTTGATCATTGACCTTAATAGAGATATCCCACACCTTTTTTTATGCATAATCAATAAATGTAACAAAATTAGTAACTCCTCCTACTGATTTTATATTAATTGGGCCACAAACATCAAAATGCACCAGATCTAATATTTGTATATCCCTTTTAAAATTATTCATCATAAATGATACCTTTTTTGTCTACCCATAATACAATGTTCATAAAATTTAATATATGTACCTTTTATCCCAGGAAAAAGGTTTTTCCAAGAAAATATGTTTATACCTCTTTCTCTCATGTGCCCATGTCTCTTTTTCCATAGATCTGTTGTAGGCTCTTCATTTGAGATGGAAAGAATAAATTATTTCTATAGTTTTGATTTTGATGTGTAGAGAGTGCCTATTTTCCTCCCCTTTGCAACAACCAACAATCCTTTTACAGTTTTCCAGCCTCCCTTTCCAAGCACTATGTGGAAGCCTTCATCATCTAGCTTCCTAGCTGAAACCAAATACATTCTCTTCTCTGGTACATGCCTTACTTGTTTAATAAATAAACTACAACCATATTTTTTTTTATTAGAATATCTCCCATTCCTTCAATATTTCAAAACTAATATTACCCAAGAGAACCTTATCCATATCACCTGATTTGTAAGAAATAGAATTTTCTTTGCTTGGGGTAGCATGGTAGGAGGTTCCAGAATCTAAAATCCAATCACTATCATGAGTAGAAGTATAAAAGCATGCAACCTCATAAGAGAAAATAATTAATACCTCACCATCTGTTGCAATAAAATTAGTTTCTTCAGTATTGTTGTTGTTGGTTGTCTTTGGCTCATTTTTATCCCTTTTAAATTGCCAAGAATCTCTTTTTGCATGGCCAAGTTTACACAATGATAGCATGTTATTCTTCCATGCCTATAATTTGACCTGCCTCTAGATCTTGATTGCATTGATTTCTTTCCGGTTGGTTTCCTTCCTTGATCACGAAGAGTGAATGACTCTATAATTTGCATTTCTTCTTCAAAACACAATTTACCCTTTGGTGTTGTATTACTTAAAGTGAAAACCAAGTTATTCCAAGTGTCTGGAATTCAAGTCAAGAGTCAAAGTGCTTGGATCTCATCAACAAATACAATCTTCAACGAAGTGAGCGGTTCAACATCATGTGCAACTCATTTAAATGTTCAACCACTAAACTCCCTTCCTTCATTTTGATATTAAATGATCTCTTCATCAAAAATAATTTGTTGAATGTTATATAGTGTTCATATAGATCATGGATATTTTTCATAAGGACTCAACTTTATTTTATTGCAAGAAATGGAAGTATATTGTGTCTTCCAAATACTGTCGAATAATGGTGATTGTCTTTCGATCTAACTTCTCCCAGCTTTCATTAGTCATCGACAATGGTTTCTTTGATTTTCCCTCAATTGGTAATTGTAGATCTTTCAAGGTTAAATCTTCCATTTTTGACCTTCGTATGGTAAAGTTTGTCTCGGTAAGCTTTTCAATATTTATCATCTGCGCTATTGTAGTCACCTGTAAATGGATCCTACACATACCAAATACTATCGAATAGTAGCATACCAAATACTATCGAATAGTAGCATTTGTCTTTCGATATAACTTCTGTTAGCTTTCATCATACATCGATGAGGGATTCTTTGATTTTCCCTCAATCGGTAATTGCATATCTTTCAAGGTCAACATATCTTCCATTTTTTACCTTCGTTTGGTGAATTTTGCCACAATAAGTTTTTCAATATTTATCATCTTCTCCATTGCAGCCACTTGTAAATGGATCCTACACACACTGAATCTCACACATAAATTTTCTCTATATCAGTTGATAGATTAAAAACAACAGTCAACAATACATCTAAAATAAAATTCTATAGATCTAATGCAAAAGTATATAGATCTGTTTTTATCATGAATATATTTGAAGCATAATTATATAGATCTCGAGCCCACATGAATAGTTATGAAGCTAAAAGATCTAGATCTAAATACACTTACACTGACTTAAGTTAACTCATTAGGAAAAGGATAACCTTTATTCCTTATTAGAAAATAAATACACCAAGCTTCATCTTTACTCATTTGCTTCACCTCTACACATTCTCCTTGATCTACTCCTACTTGTACATTTTATGTGAGAGAAAGAATACATATATAAGATCTCATAGAATAAAATAGAATAACGGAGAACTCTTTAGAAGAGTAAATTCTGTAAGTTTTAAGAATTCTAGAAATACAATTGTTTTAGGATTTTATTGTTTGGCCTCACATACAACAATTTGTATTTTAACTCTTAACCCCTTACAAACCATTTTTTAACTCTTTGAACTTTCTTCCGAGATTCTTTGAGAAAACCACACCCCAAACATGACAAGCATACAAAGCCATTCATAGTATAAATGTTTTGAAGACCAACGTTCTCAATTTTCAACTCCTTAATTAAATTTTTAATTTTTATGCATAGAATATAATAGAATATGGGTCTTCACATCCCCTAGTACCAAAAATATACTCACAAGAGTTTTAGTTTTCAATTATAATTTCCATCAAATTCAAAGCCCAAATAATTAAGAAATATTTTTCTTTAATGGATCTGTATTAAATGTGATGGTTATATGTTTGTTGAATTTACCTATTACCCCATTACTTATTTTTTTTACATTATTTTCATTTCATTGACCTATAACAATGCTGATATTGTTATCCATTTTTCCATAAACATATATTTATTTTTTCTCAAAAAAAATTATCATAAACTCTCTCTCAATGATCAAGAGAAGAACACACCATCTATGAAAATATGTTTTATTTTCTTAAATATAAATACAGAAAAAATATAATGCAATGTTTATAAAACTTGGCATCATAACACAAACCATACCATGTTCTCTAAAAAAAATTCTACATATACATTATTATTTTTAATTAATGAATCAAATGTAACAATAATTACACATCATTTTATCATATCTAAATTATTGATTATTTGAACATTTTTTTTTTTATTATAACATGTCCAAAAATACGTTAAAAATTGATATTTTAATAAACAAACTTATAATAATTTGACTATGAAAAATTAACCATTCTAAAACCTTCAACACTATTATTTACATGCATGATTCTGGGTTTACGAGAGGAATCTTTGCTATCACAGGACCTGGTGAGTAGGCTGAATCAAAAAGGTATATACTTTTTATATCAAGTGTCAAGGCAGGGCAATGGGGCAGCAACCTCTATAAGTTGGATATGTAATGATGATTTGGAATTGTCGACGCCAGTTGTTGAAGAGTGGGATTGTTATAAGGCACACTTGGTGTGGACTAGGGCATCTCTTTAAACACTAAGCCAGACAAGTTGATCTGGATCGGAGGCAATAAGTCTGGAATTATCTCTGTTAAGAACATTTATGCAGTTTTGTCTATCCTCCTATGGATTACCAAACAAGGAGGATGGCGGAAAAAGTTATGGAAATGGGAGCGATAAAGTTATTATGTTTGCTGATAGCATAAAATAAGATTTTAACTTAGAAAAATCTTCAAAAGCACGGTTGGAAGGGACCAGGTATGTGCGTTTTTTACAAAGCATAGAAAGAATCTACCGATCATCTTTTTTTAAACTGTCCCTTTACTCGGTTAGTATGGGATGAGATTAAAAATACCATGAATTTGGATAATGGTTGGAACGAAATTACAGTGTTTGACTCTTTTAAAAATTGGTATGTTCAAAACTACTCACTATTACCCTTCCAACATTTTGTTTGTTGGTTTATATGGGCTTATCTCTTTTAAAAATTGGTATGTTCAAAACTACTCACTATTACCCTTCCAACATTTGTTTGTTGGTTTATATGGGTTTACAGGAATAAGGCACATTTCCAAGGTTCGTGTCCTTCAGTTCCGAAAATTGTCTATTTATGCAGGAGTGCTTCGGATCACTCTTGGAAACCTCTTAAAGACTTTACCCATCGGATTTTGGTGCCAACTTATCCAGATGATAAAACGTTAGCCTAGTTCGATGGGGCAGTTCAACAAAATGACAATATAAGTGGAGCGGGAGGTATGATTAAGTTAGATGGATTATCAATTGTGGAAAAGGATCCCATACGAGAGATGAGTTGATGGGAGCTTGGGAAACCTTAGTGCTTGCAGTTCAATTTATGACTTACATATTATGGGGGACTCAAAAATAGTCATTGATTGGCTTAACAAGACTGAAGATCTCGGGATACAAACTTTGAAACTTGGAAGGATAAAATTGTTGATATCTATACACAATACAGATCCCTTACATTTAAGCATATATACAAAGAGATGAACAAAGAAGCGGACTGTCAATCAAAACTGGCCTTCTACAACTATCATGGCAAGAACACATACACGTCATGGATGGAAGGCCACAGGGACCTAACACAACACATATCTCTATAGTTTTTCTGGGCTTGGCGAAGTTTCTACTGTTTTGATATCTTTTTCTATGTATGAACTATTCAGTGATCTCAATTATAGATAGATTATGTAAAAAGATTATATTTTGATTAATATAATGGGTACATGCATCTTATTGAAAATTAACTCAACGTTCTTACTGAATAAGTAAATCATTTACCCAATTCTTCATAAAGATTACGAATTCGCCAATTTATTTATGTTTGCACGGAACATGATCCACTTTAAATGGCGAAATTATATTTTTGGAGAGGCTGTAATGGATTATTCTTAATTACTTAAAGCACAACAAGACTCTTCTTCCCTTTTTGATAATTTGGATATATGGTATTCTTGCTAAGAAATAAATTTATATGCATAGAAAATGAATGTCCAGCTAAATTGCATTTAAGAGAACTCACATGCTAAGATTCTTATTTCTTCCATGGTTTATGATTTGGTTATTTGGATTTTTCTCCTTGGTGATTTGTGTTGATTCCACGAAAATGCATATGTCCAATTAAATGGCATCGAAGAGAATACCATGGATTAATCAAAGCAAAATGAGATTATCATATCTTCCATGGTCTATGGTTCGGTTATTTGGATTTTGCTTCTTAATGATTTATGTCCATTCCACTTGCTATTTGGATTTTGCTTCTTAATGATTTATGTCCATTCCACTTGCTGTAGACAGCGAGGGGAGTTACAACGAACATTTTATTTCTCTTTTTAGTGCCAACAATCCCTAATTTTTTAGTGGCTCTTATCCTTCTTTTTAGTGCCAACAATCCCTAATTTCTTAGTGGCTCTTATCCTAAAGCCATTGTTGAATTGGATTATTCACAAAGTTAAATTAATATATTTTGAAAAAACTGACACCAAGAATCATATTTTTCAATGTTTTAGAAATCACTATTTAAAATTTTCTTCTTAACAAAATTGACATTTAATTTTTTAGTGGGTTGATAGAAATGTCATTATTTTTTAAATAGATAGTCAATGCAAAAAATTGGTGTACAATAAAAATGATTTTATACAAGTATGTTTTCATGTTTTGATGATGTTTTCTATTGAAAAATACCAAACAAAAAAGTTGTGAATATATTTCATTCCTATCATCTTATGATATGAGAGGTTTGTTAATGCTAATTACTATAATTAGGGTTAAATTTTAATTATACTTTTTAATTAGGATGAAGAATAAGGTTAGACTAAGGGTTTAAGGGTTGTCACATAATAATTTAATATTTAAGAATGATTGGTTATAGATTAATAATTAACATATAGGGTTTAGAGCTATGGTTTAGGGAGGAAGGGTTAAGGGTTAGGGTTTTAAAATGAGGGGTTTTGGGTTGCACAATAAGAAGGAATAAGGTTATTTGTTGTGGATTAACTACTAAAGGTTAAGTATTGAGGCCTATTAGATAGATTTTTAGGTTGAGGGACAAAAGGTTAAGAATTTAGGGTAAAAGTTGAATGTTTAGGATTAATCCCTAAGGATTGAGATTCAATGATTAATGGTTTAGGCTTAGAATGTAATATTTTAGGAATATGGATTAAGAATCAAGCCTTATGGCTTATGGTTAAAATACAAAGGTTTAAGGTCATTGGTTAAACAAGCTAAGGGTGTGAGAGTTAAGAGTCTGATATTAACAATTAAAGAGTGAGGGTTATGTCTAAAAAATAAGGTTGATGGGGTGAGTTGAGGAATAAACACTAAATTCTAAGGATTATAGGTTGAGGGTCATTCATTTTCTCTTCTTCTCAACCAATATAGACTACTTCTATTCCAACCATAATTATTTCCTTCCTTTCCCCTATTTCTAAATCTTTAGTTTGATTGTCCACCCTATACAACTTCTTGGATTTTTAAAATTTCAGGAACTCCTTTGATGATAAGTATTATGAATTATTCATAATTATTTTAAATGATATTAAGAAATACAAATTTAACATTTTAATATATATTTGACTTCTTTCACATCTTCAAAACATTTTGGAAGGCTTATCATTAACAATTTTGTAATTTTCTAAACAACCTTCATTACATGTCCTATATATTATCGAATATTATTAGCATTCAATAGCCACTTTCTTTATTAATATACTATCATTACATGCCCTATATATTATCATATTTTATTACACAATCAATACACACATTCTCTATTGATATATAGTAATATAATTCATTGTGGGGTAGATTTAAATTCTCCATTAAATCGTTGTGTTATACTGAATTGAAGTATCTACATTGCTCTATTGTCTTAAACAATATGAATACATATAGTTCTAAGATGTATTTTCTAGAAATTTTAAATGATTTTTTAAATAACTATGCAAATTTGGGAAATTATTATGTTAGGGTGTATATATCAAGTCTTCTGAATAGAGTGTATACATCGAATAGGGTGTATACATCGAGTCTTATGAATAAGGGTTAATGATAAAAGCATAAGGAATATGATTAAGGATTAAAGGGTATTGGATAAAGTTTGAGTGTTAAGTATTAATAATTCAGTATGAATGTTAAATATAGTTTTAAGGTTGAGGGTAAATAGTTTAAGGGTTTAAGGATAATTTGGATTTAAGACATTAGATTTTTGGGTTATGCATTGGAGTTTAAAGGTTGAGGTTAAAGAAATAGGTTTAATGGTTTGGATTAAGGAATAAAGGTTCATAATTAATAATCAAGAGTTAAGAGTTTAAGGTTTATTATTAGGATTAAATTTTTAAAGTTTTAACTCAATCAATAATTAATTAGCAAATATTAATTTAGTCAGAAGTAAATTAGTGGAAAGTTTATGGGTTTAAGGTCATAAAAAGAATTAGGAATTTAGGATAAGAATATTAATGATTTCAGATTAACATTTATCCATTAAAAAGTAGGATTTAAGGTTGAGGGATAATAATTTACAGAATAATAAAGTTTCATGTTTATGATTCAAAAGTGAAACTTAAAATTTCAAAATAATAATTTATATTAATAATAATATTTTATGCTTATGAAAAAAACAACATTTAATGTTTAAAAATAATAATTTATGATAATAATTTAATATTTAATGTTTATTAAATAAAAAATAATATTTAATGTTTAAAATTTAATATTATAAACCAATAATAATTCATAGTATGAGAATTAAAAGCTTAACCTAAGATAAACTTAACATACATCTACTATCTCTTATGTGTTATATTTTGATCTTTGATAAATAATATATCTTTNTTTAATATTTAATGTTTATTAAATAAAAAATAATATTTAATGTTTAAAATTTAATATTATAAACCAATAATAATTCATAGTATGAGAATTAAAAACTTAACATAAGATAAACTTAACATACATCTACTATCTCTTATGTGTTATATTTTGATCTTTGATAAATAATATATCTTTAAAAAAATTATATATTATATTTTGATCTTTGACTAATAATATATTTTTAAAAATTAAATATTATTATGAATTATGTTTACATCAACATTTCCATATCAATTTTCAATAAACAGGTTCATTTATGTAATCTATTTTAATAATAATGATTTGTTTAATTTATTTTTTATTATTTTAATAATAAAAACAAATAAAAAAATATATATATAACAAAATTGTTACTTACATTATATTTATTTTATTTTATTTGATATCCTTAATTTATTTTCTATTATTTTAATAATAAAAACAAATAAAATAATAAAAAAATATTATATATCGATCGTATTTACTCTCCACTATTCAAGATAAAATCTTCGACAAAATTGTTACTTACATTATATTTATTTTATTTTATTTGATATCCTCATTTTAAATGACGTTGTGTAAGCATGTGTATTTTTTTTTAATTGTGAAACAATTCGAATGGGAAGGAATTATTACTTAGGTTTCGCCATGAGGATCCAAAAATATATGTTATCGATTTGAATTATGTTTTTAATAATTAATTATGATTAAGATCTTTTTTAATCTAAGTAAGAATATTTTTATTATAAATATCTTTAAAATTATTATATTTATATATTAAATTGAAAAGATAAAATAATTATATTTATTTGTAATATTAAAATTTTATTTTTAAATATATAATTATATTTATTATAAATTTAAATTAAATATTTTTTTTTATCATAATTAAATTGTAAAAAAAAAAATATTATCTCAAAATTTTAAAGAAATAAGGTATGTATATTTTCTTGAATTTTTAGTTAAACTTATGATCTCTTAACTATTAAATTTATAAAAACCCTTTCCTTCCTCATTAGAAAGTAGAAAAGATAATCTTCTCCTTCCTCATTGGAAAGGAGAAAAGATAATACATTACATACCATGTTTACACTTATATTACCCATTTTAATTGGTGCATAGGAAAGGATTTGTTATGGCATATGATAGTGCACATCTTTCTTTTCAACCTACTATTTTGGGTTGTTTTTTAAACATGTCGCCTTCATAATTTTGTCCATTATTTGATTTATTTTTGAAATTTATATCTCTCATATTAATATAAGATTAACATATAGATAAAAAGTATTTAATTTTTTAAATTTATAATTTATTTTAACTTTCTTAGGATATTTACATTAAACTTACCATAATTTAATTTTTAATTTTTAGAAGTTAGAGGAATTGAAAGTTTTATTGAAATTGTGTGTTTCCATATAACATATTCGAAGATATTCACATTAAACTTAACATAATTTTTATAAGTTGGAAGAATTGAAAGTTTTATTGAAATTGTGTGTTTCCATATAGAGTTATAAAGGAATTTTAGCAAACAATTTTAATGTTGCAATTTAGATAATATTATCGATATTTTTAAAATATAAATTAAAATTTGATATTGATTAAAAATATAGTAAACATGAACGATCAAGTGAGAGTATTATGACATAGGGTTATATGTAATCGATTGTGCACTTATGCAACATTTAGAATGATAGTGAATGGAGGGGGAGCTCATCTCCCTCCAACTACGAGGCATTGACTAGTGGCAATCGTCATCCAACCAATAACAAAACTTTGGAGTCTGATAAAGACAAAGTTCTAGCATCGAATGAAGAGATGAAAGGAGCATGGATTGAATCAACAACAAGCATCAAGTCAGTAGGCACAAGCCAACACAAGCCAAAATCAAGGAGGTAAAGGAAGGGAGGGAAATGGCAGATGCATACCCAATACCGACACAGTTCCAAAATATGAGATCATATCAACAAAAAATTAGGAAGAATATTGAACATATGCAAGATCATGCAGTTATAAGAAAGTTCATGGGCATTGGGCCATTGGAAAAGGCACTAGAGTGGTGGATTCAAGCCTGCTGGAAGCCTAAAGGGGATATCAAGCTCAAGTTGGGCTCAAAGGGATTTTTTACCACAATTTTATGAGTATCGAGGATAAATATTCTGTATTTGAAAATGGGCCTTACTTCTTTAACACATGCGGTCTTTACATGTGTCTATGGTAAAAAAAATTAGTCCCGAAAAGGAATATTTCACAGTTGCGCTAGTTTGGAAAAGGTTATACTCCCTACCGCAAGAATCCTAGGAAGAATAAATTATGGAGGGGATTGGAAATTCCCTTCCTTCCATTTTCAAAATATCTAATGTAACAAAGGAGGGTCGATATACCTCATATGCTATAATGTGTTCCTTCATAAATGTATCCACTACGCTTTTGTAATCCATCTATCTACGCTAACAAGACACAGAATGGATTCATACCTTAGACTACGAGCACATCCCTTTTAGATGCAGAAAGTGTCATGAAAATGAACATATATTCAGAGATTTCCCTCCTAACCAAACAGTGACCATAGTGAAGAAAAACCCAGCAAGGGATGTGGAGGGTTTAAAACTGGTTTTAATAAGAAGGCACAACACCAGAAGGAAACCTATTTCTCCCGCTCCACCAGATATCCCTACCCAAAAAATATTTGAGGCCTTCCAACATGCTCAAGAGGACTCACAATAAGGTCAAATTTGAGAAGAAAACTCTCAAACTCAACTGAAGGTACCTCAAAGCATGGAAAAGAATTAGGAGGAATAGAAAAACCACCTCACAGATCATGTCAACGAGGAGATCAATGATCCAGACATAGAAATGAAACAAGAAGGACATAAAAAAGGTGACTTGAAAGATGGAGAAGAAATTGATGTAGGAGCATTGCTTCAATTCATCATAGTGTTAGCAACCAACACAACAACACAATAGGAGGGAGTGGATTCCGAGGAGAGAGAAGCACCAATCTTCTCATTTTTTACATTAAATATCAATTTTTAAATATAATTTGATGTAATTAAATTTTGTAAGGCTCAAGGAAAGTTGAGCCACTGTATTTGTATAGGCTGAGTGTAAAATCACCTTTAATGGGTTGTAGTTGTATAGATCCTGAGCATCACCTTAGATCTAAAAATGTAAATGAATATTTATTATAATAAATCCTTTGTGGTAGGTTTCTTTAATTTTGAAATGATAGCACTAGAACACTCTCGAGGGAAGGCTCGAGAAGCCCCATCATGTATAACTATATGTAATAATTTCCAAGAAGGGGTTGTTAGTCAATTTGTTGAAGAAATGTTAAAGAGGAGAAAGAGAATAGGAGAGGAGAGGAGAGAAAGAGTTGAGACTCTGTTTTAGTCCAACCTCGTATACATTGTAAAATCCATTCAGTTTTAATACAAACAACAAAGTTCCCTTTATATGATTTTCTATGTGTTTTCATATGAGTTTTCTGAATGTGTTTGAATGTTTACTGTGTATGTTTATGAATGTTGTTAGAGAAAGTATGTTTCCTTTGTAGTAATAGATAGAATTATCTGTCTGTAGTTTTCAGAGTGTTCTAGGCTCTCAAGGCTAGTGCAAGGACTACACACCAAAGTTGTTATAAAACTCTATGAAGCCATCCCAGGGAGTGCGCAAGAACTCATTTAGGAGTTTAGGAAGAGCATGCCAGGTGGGAAAACCAGAATTGTTGTTAATCTCAGAAGGGATAGTGCAAAGAGTGCACATAGTGAGTGCAAGGAGTGTGTCTACACTCAGCGTAGTGTAAAATCTCAAGAAGGATGTAAGTGGAAGGAGTGCACGAAGCCAAAACACTATTGAAGTGTTGGTAAATCTCTGGAGGAAGAGCGTGAGTGCCAGGAGGGGACAATAAATCATTTGGAGAACAAAGGGTTGAGACCCTTTGAATTTCAAAGCAATTACAAGCTCTCGACAAGGTAAGTGCAAGGTGTGCACAGAGCCAACACAAGGTGTGTGGAGGTTGAACCATATACAGGTTTGAAATCTTAGGAGACATAGTCTGAGATTATTTAGAGACGAGTGCAAGGAGTGCACACAGACAACAATTTGTTAAGTGTTAGTGAAGCTTAAGAAGGAAAGCGCAAGACGTTAACTAAAGGTTGAAGTATTTCAGGTGTCAAATCTCAGAAGAGGAAACATAGGTACATACCAAACAATCATTCCTACATAATAATATTCAAATGGCCAAGCCAATGAAAGATCGAGAAAATTCCTTCTTTCAAGGGAAGTGGATTTGCGCTAGAGGAGGAGCTACAACAACCACTAGATTGGCTGGAAGACTCAATCTGGGTCATTGGATTTAGTTTCCAGTTAGGAGGAGGAACACACAGAAAGGAATAATAGATCCCAGACATTAGATATGAGCACAAGGATCACGAATTTTTGGATCCAGGTAAGGAGCATGGGTATTAAACCCTTGAAGTACTTTGTACTTCTCAAATTCGAAAGTTTTTAGGTGTGTGTTGTGGAGAAAGAAAATCTCCCAAATTCCCGGAGCCCGAAGTTAATCTAGGCCATAGGTAGAAAAGGGATACGTGTCAGAAGATCGTGGGTAGTATGGAATTCCAACTATCCAATAATTTTGGAGCAAAGGCGCATGAGTGTGCAAAGCTACCCGAAGCTCTGAAGTCTGGAGCACATACTGGTCATTGGCACCAGGAACACGTGTCAATAGATCTCACAATTTAGGAGTGTGGCACTTTAGTAGTTTTGGGCTATTGTGCTAAAAGGGGGTGAAAACCCCAAAGTTATGAAGTCCAAAATGAATCCTGACCATCGACGTTAGGTACACATGGCAACAAATTTCATGATTCAGAGACCTAGAACTCCAAAGGAATTGGGATGTAAGTTGTCAAGGTGTGAGAACTCCCAAAGGTCTAAAGGCCGAAGTAGATCTTGACCATCCATTTGTGGGGAGACGAGGACCATTGATTGAGACCCATCTGTTAGTTTGACGTTCAACTGTCTGAACGTTTGGTGGAGATAACAGGTAAGAACTCTCGAAGCTCGGAGTTCTAAAGTCCATCATAGCCATCGACTATTGGAAGAAGGAGAGTCGTAGATCCCAAGGATTTCGACATTCAATGATTCGTGGGAAAGTGGGTCCCAAGGTAATAAAAACCCCAAATCCCAATGCCCATAGTTAGCATAGGTTGTCGATCTATGGTGAAGCTTTGGTCGTCTGATCCGTGACTTCATAGTTGGTAGATTTAGAGGAATTGTCGGGAAAAAATACCAGATACCAGAGCTCCAAAGCATTGAAGTCACTTGTTTTGGCTACGTTCCTGGTCATATCCCATAGTCTCATGCGGTTTGGCCAAAACAAAAGGATAATGCCCGATTTTGATTTTTAAGGAAAAAGGGGCTCAGAGAAGAAGTTCGCAGGGTTCGTATTTGTAAGGACCCGCATCCAGGAAGAATTAAAAGGGCCTGTGTGCATTTGGAATGGATCCAGTAGGGATCCTAGAGTTGTTTCAGCTCTAGAGAAGAACGATCCTATACCGGGAGGTTTCACGAGCCCTGGGAGGTGGTGGGGGTTTGCATCAACTGGTATCAGAGCTTGATTTTGTCTGCAGATGGAAAGTTGTATGATACCATCATATGGTATCATAGTTGATTTTTTTTTCTTATGTAGATAGCATGAAAAGGAGAAGAAGAGAGAGTGTTGATACTCTGTGTGTGAAGAATTGTTTTCTAGTGTGCAATATGAAGCAAATTTTCGAGGAGGGCAGGGTAAAGAGAAGATGGCTACTGAAGGCTAGGAGAAAGGTCTGAGAGGAGACCACAAGAAGATGAGCCAATAAGAGATGAATAAAAATATCAAGGAGACCTGAGAGAGACTTGATAGGATGATGCATAAAATGCACCAGGAAGCGCAAGGAAGCTGGAGGTATGAGTGGCCCATGAAGCAAAAAGTGAAGTGTCCTATCCAGTAGTTTATTGCTAGGAGGAAGAAATAAGTTTTGAGGAGGTGGTTGAGGGAAGTTAAAAAAATCATTCACATAGAGGAGGAGATGGTTTACATTTGTGAACAAGAAAGTGGATAAAGCCTCGATGATGAGGAAATCATATTAACTGAAGATATCGCAAATTTCCAGGAGGTAAATAATAAGAGATTAGTCGAAGATCTCGCAGACTTGCAGGAGGGAGGAACAGAAAATTCAGGTTTTCAGGTGAGAAATAAAGAGGAGATGAGACTATCTAAGAGTCTCATTAACTCAAAGAAGAGTTTGGATCAGTAACAAGCGTTGACAGAAAGGGTGGAGGGAGAGGTCGGAGAGAAGCCTCATTAACATGAAGATTCATGTCGGGTTGCAGAACATGTGAATGAAGATGATGAGAATTTAAATACTTGATCTCTCGAGGAGGAATATCAGAGGTGCATTCTAATAATTGGGGGAATAGGTATATTCCTTCCAAGCAGCCGAGAATAGGCCAGTTCTTGTGTTTCACATGAGGAAGTCATGGAGAAGGCATCTAGGGAAGAGGCTAATGGGCCAAATGTTTTTAAATATAATAGTTCATGTGTTACAGGTGCAAGAGAAGGAAGAAATCTAGCAAATACTGTCATGGAGGAGGAAGAAGGAGAAACATTTTCCCAAAGTTTGGAGGGAAGAGAGGACCTTGACCATGTTTTGATGGTAGGGGAGATCAGAGTATCTCTCGGAGAGGGATTAGAAGAAAATTCCAATGAATAATTTTTCTTATAAGGACGTTGATAGAAAAACCAAAGATTCTATTGTTTCAAAAGATAGGAGGAAAGAAGAGAATTCAGTGGAATTTCTCATAAATTGCAGCAAGGGAGATGAACAGAGGAAAACTGGAGTAGGAGAGAGAGAGAAGATAGCATGGATTTTGTTGATCTGTGTGAAGAATTGGAAGCCTTGGGAGAAATATTAATAACCCAGAGTAGGCTCATCCAACAGGTCAAGTTGGAGATTGATGAAGAGGAGGAGATGTAGCAGATCAGATTGTATGAAACAATCCAACACGTGGACCAGTTAGACAAGGAGATAGAGTAAATAAGAAGGCTGATATTGAATTCAACACAGGATATAATCAACAACAGGTGGAGGCTGACCAGAGGAGATCCTACAACAACAACAGGGAAATAAAAACAACAACAAAGTAGAAGAGCAGGAGGATAGCTCAAAGTTAAAGTTTGGGACCCAAGAGGATCTCAATAGTAGCAACAGAGGAGCCATGAGTAGGACCTCATGATTTTTTTCAACATGGGAATATGATGTAGGAGCATCAGTCCATATCCTCATAATGTCAAGAACCATCACAACAACACATTAGGAGGGAGCAGATACCTAGGAGAGAGAAGTGGAAGTCTTCTCAATTTTTAGTTTAAATCTCAAATTTTAAATGTAATTTAATGTAATTAAAGTTTGTAAAGATAAAGGAAATCTGAGCTACTGTATTTTTACAGGATGAGTGTAAAATCACCTTTAATGGGCTCTAGTTGTACAGATCCCAAGCATCACCTCAGATCTAAAAATGAAAATGAATATTTTTTGTTATAAAGCCTTAGTGGTAGGTTGCTTTAATTGTGAGATGATAGCACTAGAATACTCTCAAGGGAAGGCTCGAGAATCCCCTCATGTATAAATCTATGTAATATGTGCCAAGAAGGGGTTGTTAGCCAATTGTTTGAACAAACGTTAAAGAGGAGAAGTAGAATAGGAGAGGAGAGAGAGAGTTGAGACTTTGTTGCAGTACAGCCTCGTATACATTGAAAAATCCATTCAGTTTTAATACAAACAACATATTTCTTTGTATATGATTTTTTGTGTGTTTTCATATGAGTTTTATGAATGTGTTTGAATGTTTACTATGTATGTTTATGAATGTTATTAGAGAAAGTATGGTTCCTTTGCAGTAATAGATAGAATTCTTTTTCTGTAGTTTTCTGAGTGTTCTGGACTCTCGAGGTTAGTGAAAGGAGTGCACGCTAGAGTTGTTAGAAAACTGTATGAAGCCAGTGTAGGGAGTGTGCTAGAACTCATTTAGTAGTTTAGGAAGAGCATGCCAGGTGGGCACAACAAAACTATTGTTAATATGAGAAGGGATAGTGAAAAGAGTGCATAGAAAGAGCGCAAGGAGTGTGCCTACACTTAGCGTAGTGTAAAAGCTCAAGGAGGAAGCAAGTGGAAGGAGTGGACGAAGCCAACACATTGTTGAAGTGTTGGTAAACATCTGGAGGAAGAGTGTGAGTTCCACGAGGGTATAATAAATCATTTGGACAACAAAGGGCTGAGACCCTTTGAATTTCAAAACAATTACAACCTCTAGAGAAGGTAAGTGCAAGGTGTGCACAAAGACAACACAAGGTGTGTGGAGGCTGAACCATATACAAGTTCGAAAGATCGGGAGAGATAGTTTGAGTTTAGCACAAGGAATGCATAGAGACAACAATTTGCTAAGTGTTATTCAAGCTTAAGAAGGCAAGCGCAATAAGTGCACTAGAGGCTGAAGTATTTCAATTGTAAAATCTCAGGAGAGGAAGCACAAGAAGAGACCACGAAATCAGTCTTGCAGAAGAATATTCAAAAGGATGAGTGATTGATAGATTGAGAAAATTCCTTCTTTGAAGGGAAGTGGATTTGCGCTAGATAAGGAGCTACAACATCCACTGGATTGGCTACAAGATTCAATCTGGGTCATTGGATTTAGTTCCTAGATAGGAGGTGGAATGTGTAAAAAGGGAGAATAGATCTGAGACATTGGATCTAAGCGCAAGGATCACCAACTATTGGATCCACGTAAGGAGTGTGGGTATTAAACCCTTGAATTCCTTTGGGCTTAAAAAATTCATAAGTTTTTAGGTGTGTGTTGCTAAGAAAGAAAATCTCTCGAAGTCCCAAAGCCCGAAGTTAATTTGGGATTTAGGGAGAAGAGGAATACGTGTAGCAGATTAGGGGTGGCCCAGAAGTCCCACTATCTGGAAATTTTGGACCGTAAGCGTAGGATTTTTCAAAGTTTCCCAAACCTACAAAGGCTGGAGAAAATCCTGATCATTCATGCCAGAAACACATGTCAACAGATCTCACATTTCGGGAGTGTGGAACTTCGAAAGTTTTGGGTCAGTGTGCTAACAAGGGGAGAAAACCATGAAGTTCTGAAGCCCAAAACGGATCCTAACTGTCGCCATCAGGTACACATGGCAATAAATTACATGATTCGGAGACCTAGCACTATGGAGGAATTGGGATGTAATTCTTTAAGGTAGGAGAACTCCCAAAGGCCCGAAGGACGAAGTAGATCCTGACCTTCCATTTGTGGGGACATGAGGATCGTTGATCGAGACCCCTCCATTAGTTCAACGTTCGATTTTCCAGAGGTTTGGAAGAGATAAGAGGTAAAAACTCCTAAATCCCAGAGTTACGAAGTCCATCACAACCATCAGTTGTTGGAAGAAGGAGAGTCATATATCCTGAGGGTTTTGGCATTTGATGATTTGGGAGAAAGTGGGTCCCAAGGTAAGAAAAACCCTGAAGGACGAAGCCCAGAGTTAGCTTAGGTTGTCGATCTAAGGGGAAGCATCGTTTATCTAATCCATGAGTTCAAAGTTCATGGATTTATAGTAGATGAAAAGCATCGAAGTCATGTGTTTTGGCTATGCACATGGTCATAGCCCACAGTCGTATGTGATTTGGCCGAAACAAAGGGATAGAAGTCGAATTTGATTTATAAGGATAAAGGGGCTTAGAGAAGACTCATTACCGTACACCTCTCTTGCTGGGATTCCTTCATCAATTTTTACATCAATACAGTCAACCATTTTATG
>JZKD02S1675557.1:55415-65579 GCA_000966675.3 Picea glauca
ACAGATGTTGGCGTGGCACGACACATGGTTGTATGACAATGACATGGTAGCTGACTATGCATGCTGACTAGGTTGTTGATTGTGTGATGACTGGATTTTACGGGAGAACCACAGGGTGACACATGGCCCAATCAGAGGGCACCCCAGATTTTTCCAATATTGGTGGGGTAAAAAAAAAATTTCCACCTCTAGAGGATTTGAACCCTTGACCTCTCGGAAGAGCAAGAGACTAACAACCTTGGGATAACCAAAATTGCACATTTGGTGCTTGTTTTAACAAATGGAGATATATGTATTTAAGTTACAGTTGGTGCACAATTTTTGGGATAGGTCCTAGTCGGTAGGGGGCTAGCCCGCGACCAGGGCTCAACACCATGGATTTGGGTATGTGAAGAGTTAGCACCTGGACACATGGCCACATGCATATGACTTGGACCGAAAGTTAGGGAGCCAGCATGCCAGGGATTATCCCTTGGCCATATGGTGCACTCCATATGACCAGGGGCCTAGAGAAAGGGGTTCTGCACAAATATGTGTCGATTTTGGGTTTTAAACTATATAATAATATTTCTTTATTATTTTTATGCTGATTTTGGGAGAACTGGAGCCCGATTTGAGGCCAGATCTTGGGAGGAAGTTGGGATAGGATGACAAACTCAAATTATATATAAATCATAGGTTTTTGAGAGACCAAGAGGTTCACAATAGAATAATTATGATGAGTTTGTGAATCTTGAAGCCATTTTTGTGGAAGGAAGCCATTGAGGAAGCGAACTTTGGAGGCCAATTCCAGGAGCTATGCTCAACCTTTCTCAGTGACGTCAGTTTTGTTGGATTATTGAGGTCAAGAAAAACACAACCAGACCAGTTTGTAATCCTTTTGATATATTTATTATGTACTTTTGAAGTATTGAAGAGAAATAATAAATCCTCCCCCACTAAGACAAAGGCCTGGAGACGTAGGCAATCTTGTCGAACTCCGTTAGCAACCTTGTTGTTTTGGGTTGTTGTTATTTATGCTTATATTCTTATATGAATTTCTTTATGATTGCTGCAATAATATCTCATTAACTTCTTCTTCTTTCCTTAATTCATAAATGTTAATGGAACACATGCTTAAAACTTAACCAAGTGTTTAAAGATCATTTTCAGATCAAGTGGTATCAAAGAAGGTTGACAGTTGGTTGTTTGAGTTTGCATGATTACTAGGGAAAATATAAGTTGTGGTGAAGATGGGCTTGTAGAAGGGGATCCTAAGATTGGATCAAGAAAGAGGACTTCTCAAAGTGAGAATATGGCATCTGAAGAAGGAATGTCTCAGAATGAGATAGAGTTGCAAAAGACTTTATTCGCCATGTATGATATGGTAAAGGTATTATATGTTGATTACTTGGAAAAGAAGAGACCTTTCCAAGGGGAATCATAAAAACAAGACAAAAGTTAAGAAGGAGAGGACCTTCCTAAACCTCCTCCTTCACCTCCTTCATCTCCATCTTCTTCTTCTTCTTCTTCTTCTTCTTCTTCAAGTACAAGTGCAACTTCTACTGCAAGAACATTCCCATAAACATAAACATGATATGCCATTACTTAAGATTGATGTGAAATTTGAATTTCACATGTATGATGGTGAAGTCAATGCTAAGAGGCTTGATAAATAGGTCAGACAGATGGAAGTTTATTGCAGTGTGCAACAAATCAAGGATAAGGCATCCCAAATCAAGTTGGCATCACTTTTTGTTGTAGTCACAACACTCATCTAGTGGTAGAGTAAGTTGCAACATGGTACGCAGTAAGTTGGTAATGTATTTCCATCATGGAAATATTTTGTTTTTGCACTTATAAATAAATTTTATCCTTTGGGTTATAAGGATAAGGATTTAATTGAATGGCAAAGTCTTAAACTAAGAAAAGGACAAACAATGCAAGAATACATGGATGAATTTTTTAAGATGGAATTAATGTTAAATATTCCATTACATATGAAAGAAACTCTTATGAAGTATATAGGAGGTTTACCTGCACATATTTGTAACACTATATTTATGTTTGGACCTACCAATCTTGATGAGGTTTCTATTCAAGCAACGCAAATTGAAGCAGGGAAAGCAAGAGTTAGTGTATCAGGGGAATCGTCTTCAAGGAAAGAAGACAAAAGAAAGGGGAATGGAAAGAAAGATAATTCAAAGACAATGAAGGAAGGGAAGCTCTCTTGCAATCATTGCAAGAAATAAGGGCATGATGATGACCATTGCTGGCAATTGCATCCAGAGAAGAGACCGAAATGGTTCAAAGAGAGGAAAGGAAGGAAAAAAGTTGCAACAAAAAAATGACCAACATACTCGGGGTATGATTTAGGTGATGAGACGAAGATTACAGTAGTTGGTTTGTCAAGTAAAATTGGTGATGGATATGATTCTAGAATTAAATTGTTTCAAATAAGGGTGATGATGAAACATACCAAGATCGACACATTGTTAGATAGTGGCTCCCAATATAAATTGATTTCAAAGGAAGTGGTTAAACAATTTGGATTGACAACTAAGCTACATCATAAGCATCACTCACATAAATGGATAAGGAACAATCATAAATTGCACATAACAAAACAATGCACTCTAAAGTTTGCAATTTCATCAAAGTTTGTGGATGAGGTAACGTGTGATGTGGTGCCTCTAAATGAATGTGGAATGGTCTTAGGAAACCCTTATTTGTATGATTTTAAAGAAATCTTATACAGGGAACATAATCAATATCACTTAACTAAAGAAGGAAATGAATATGTTCTACATTCTCATCACATAAAAGAAAATCAATCTCTCCAAACAATGGAACAATTAAGGAAGGATGCTTATGCAAGAAACACACCTATAATTGTGCCAAGTAAAGAAGTTGATCTTAAGCATGAACATGAGATGGTCAGCGAATGGAAATTCAATCATACTTTTCTTCAAGATAAGTTAATGTCATGCAAGCACATCAAACATATTAGCTCATTTGCAGTCATATTTTGGATGTTATTGTTGCTAATGTTTTCAAAATGGATGGTAGTGGCTTTAGTAAGATGTGAACGAGTTCAAGTGGATAACAATATGATTTCATTTGTCATGGTTGTTTTGCAATTGATTATGATGTGACAAGTGCACAAGACAAAGTTTAAAGACAAATGACAAGTGGGGTAGCCTATCCCACACTTGATGACTGGTTAATATCATTTTGGAGGACCCAAAGGTCTTAGTGGGGAGGCATGATCCAAAATGGATCCAGGGAGGCATGATCCAAATTTCTCGAAATTGGAAAAAATCATCGCCATTGCATCGGGCTTGTCGCGATAATTCTTGAAATATAATGTTTTCCTAAAATCAACACCGTATGCGGAAGTTATCGTGTTTTGATCGATTTCCCAAAAAAGAAAAAAAGTCAACTGGTCAAAGTCAACAGGCCATACTTCTGATGTCAACAATACAACAGGTGACATCAACATGACATCAGAAGGGACACGTGGCAACATGGTAAGGTGACACGTGTGACTCATTTTTAGCATTTTCATGGGCTTATGTGGACCAATCAAAATCTTACATGTGGCATTGTACAGACGTGACACATGGTTGTATGGAACACTGATGTGGCCCAATGACAGGTCAAAACGTGGCAGTATAGACGACAGGTGGTTGTACGGATGTTGATGTGGCAGGGTGACTAGGTAGTATGGATGTTGACGTTGCAAGGTGACTGGGCAGTACAGATGTTGAAGTGCCAGTTGATTGGGCAGGTGACTTGGAAATACAGATGTTGACGTGGTATGAACCGTGGTTGTATGGAAGTGACATGGCAGGTGATGTTGCAGTTGACTGTGCATGTTGACTAGGTTCCTGATTATGTGGTGACTGGACCATACAGGAGAACCACAGGGTGACACGTGTACCAATTAGAGGGCACCATGTGGCACCTCGGATTTTTCCAATATTGGCTAGGTAAAAAAATTGTTCCACCTCCAAGGGATTCGAAACGTTGACCTCTGGGACAAGCAATGGAATAACAACCTTGGGCTAAATAGAAGGGTGCATTTGGTGTTTGTTTTAACAAATGACGATATATGTATTTAAGTTACAGTTGGGGCACAATTTTGGGGATATTCCTCGATCGACGGGGGGATATCCCGTGACTAGGGATAAAAACCAAGGGTTAACACCATGGAATTGGGCATGTGGAGAGTCAACACCTGGACACATGGCCACGTTCATATGACATGGACCGAAAGTTAGGGGGACAACATGCAAGCACTTAGCCCTTGGACATATGGTGCGCTCCATATGACTAGGGGACCGAAGAAAGGGGGTTGCACCAAAATATGTGTGGATTTTGGGTTTTAAGCTATATAATAAGATTTGTTTATGATTTTTTTGCTGATTTTGGGAGATTTTGCCCATTTTGGGGGGATATGGAGCCTAATTTAAGGCCAGATCTTGGGAGGAAGTTGGGATAGGATCACTAACTCAAATCCTATATAAATAAGAGATTTTTGACAAACCAAGAGGTTCATAATACCATAATGATGATGAGTTTGTGAATCTTGAAGTCATTTTTATGCAGGGAAGCCATTGAGGAAGCGAACTTTGGAGGCCAATTTTGGGAGCTATGCTCAATCTTTTTCAGTGTCGTCAGCTATGTTGGATTCCTGAGGTTGAGTAGAAAAAAACTAGATCTGTTTTTAATCCTTTTGATACATTTATGATGTACGTTTGAAGAATTGAAGAGAAATAAGAAAGCCTCCCCCATTGAGACAAAGGTTCGAAGACGTAGGAAATCTTTTCGAATTCCATTAACAACCTTGTTGTTATGGTTTGATGTTATTTATGCTTATATATTGGTCTGCATTTCTTTATGATGGTTGTAATAATCTCTCATTAAGTTCTTCTTCTTTCCTTAATTACTAAATGGTAATGGAACACATCCTTAAAACTTAACCAAGTCTTTAAATATCATTTTCAGATGACACGGGGTGACTTGATGCTAATCATGAGGAAAAAAACACTTCCACTCACCCCATCTAGCATAAAGAACATTAATATGGCATTAAGGGAGTTTACCATAATCAGGGTGGAAGATATGTCTGATTTAACCCATAGTAAATATGGATATATAATTGTATATCTGACAACGAGGGAATGGTTATTTCACTTGAACATTCATTTGGGTAGTACTGGAATGGTGATGAAGTTGGTGAATGACCACAGTCACCACCCCATTAGTTGTGATTATAAGGTCAATGAATGGATGCCAACCAATTCATGCCACCATAATGATGTCGGTAAAAGTATTCGTGAAGAGGGAAAGATGAATATAGTAAAGGTTCGATGGAGAAATTCAACTCTGGTGTTTCCTCCTCTCCATGGATTAAACATTATTCATAGTGAACAAACCACTTGGGGATTCACGACCAATGTTTTTCGTCTCCATCATTTGAAGAAAAGTGAAGGGAAGGCTACAGGCGTGGAATGTGTTAGTATCATCATTTTTAGGGTAGAGTTATAGGTTTGTCAAGCGTTTTCAAAGTCATGCCTTGGTCTTGGGAATACCAATTCATTCCAAATTGACTTGTTTTGTTTGTGTGTTTCTTCTAGGAGTTGTGTCTCATGAGTTGTTTCAATGTTCGTGGGTCATTATTTCTATGAACCATAAAATGGCATGTCATAAAAAGAGTTAATTCTAAGTCTAGGTGGAATGGTTTAGTGGGGATGTCATGGGGCATGATCGCACATTATGAAAAAAAAAGAGTCATCGATACTTTTTGCGACATATTTGTTATCTTTTCAAATATTCGTGATACTTGAACTTCAAAAAGTACATACATTGTGCAAGCACACTACACAAAATCCTTGATGCTACACAAATTGTCATATCATCCTAAAAATGGTCTAATCATACTTCAAACCATTCTTTGCTTGGCATATGAATGTCTCTCCCTCCCATTTTTATTGCAAAATAATCCTCTTCCTTCGATCGGGTCTTTTTAATTCGGATTTAGGAGATGAACAAACTAATTAACATATCGAATACAATAGACACATAGATATGAAGAGAAACACATATATCCAGTGAACAATATCTTCTATTGAATAAATGAAATATGATGAAACTATAAATCTACAGAACTAAAACACTTGCACGAATGGTGGTAGCTATCTCTGGGAAAAGATGTGGCTTCTACACACATTCGTCTAAGCAAAATTATTACAATGAGGCTCTAGAGGCCTTTTTAATAGTATTCATGAATTCCAAAACCCTAGACATCCAAAAACTTTACCCTAGGAGGTGAAACACCAAAATTCATGTGGGCCGCTATGGGTAAGTCGGTGCCTCAACTTCTCAGGGTCATAAATTTTGCATACGACCTTCATTTTAGGCACGTGATAGGCCATTGGAAATTTATTTTAAAGAAATATGCATTACTTCGTCAAACTCTAACTCCATCTACAATTTGACTATGGAGAGAAAACAAACATTGTTTAGGGCTCCAAAATGGCCCTAGAAGTACAACAAGATGTATTAACATGAAAACATACAAAATAAGATAATTGGATTAGGTGAGAGGCCACCAGTATCCACCTGGAAGATGTGTAGGGCTTCAGACTGCCCCAGAAGTGTAAAACCCACAATTACAAAGAAGTACAAAAGAATTTGTTGAACTAACATTGACAAGAGCAGCGAGTTGAAATAGGTGGATGGCCAACAATATCCACCTGGATCAATCCTCCCCTCTTAGGAATAAATGGTCTCCATTATGTTGAGTTCCCCCATTAGGTGAGGAAAATTCTGTTGGATTTGGATCTAGGTGAGCCACTTGCCTTGGTGTAGGAGTTTCCTTTCCTTGACAACCTGATAAAGCTGGATCCTCTATTGGTGAGTTCCCTTGACTTGTGAGTCCACTATCTGATCAGTGGATGCTTGTTCCATGCTGTCAGGGTTGATCTCTGTTGGTATCAGTTGTTCTACGATATCTAAGGTGTCTAATAATGATGGAAAATATGGTTGAAAGAGGCCCACATTTAACATTAGGTGCAAGCCAAGGAATGGTGGAGTGTTGATCTCAAAATCATTATAACCCACACCCTTGGTGATGGTGTAAGGCTCGTAGCGAAGTGGGTGGAGCTTCCAATGGGGCCCTTTAAGATACTCCTTCTACAAGTGTAACCATACCTTGTCTCCAACCTGAAACTAGTGTGCTACCCTGTGTTGATAATGGTGTTGCTTGTACTTAGCATTGGCTTTATGCAAAATCTCTTGGACCTGTTGGCATATGTGTTGAATCCTCTCAATGAATCTGGTGGATTTTTCGGTCTCAGACTGAACATGGGAAGAGTTTGTCTATGTGGTTTCTAGAGGTAGTGCAACATCAATGGGACCCAAGGGTTGGAATCCTAGTCCGATCTGAAATGGGCTATGGACGGTGGAGCTATGGAGAGCCTTGTTGTAAATGTGTTGAACATAGGGGAGGATCTCATCCCATGTACGTGAATTATTAGAGTTGTACATGCATAGGATGTGCACAATCATATGATTAATGACCTATGTTTGGCCATATGTTTGGGGGTGGAAATCAGTGGATTTAGTGAAGTTGGTGTCCAACAATGACTAGAGACTTGACCAAAATGTGATGAGGAACCTGTTGTCCCAGTCAGAGATGATGGTATGTGGTATCCCAAAATGGACTCACACTCGTTCAAAGAAGATCTTGGCAATAGTTGTTGCTGTGATGCTCTTCTTCCAGGCTATGGGGATGGCCATCTTTGAAAATCAATCAATGACCACAAATACAAAATCATTGCCTTGATTGGTGGGTGGAAGGAAAGACATGTAATCCATAAATATGGATTCCCAAGGCTTCTCGGGAGTAAGAAGAGGGGTGTATAATCCTTTCTTCTTGATGGTTGGCTTGGAAATGGCATAGTAAGTGCAAGATATAATATACTTGTTGATGCCCTATCGAAGTTTTTGCCAATAAAAATGTTTCTAGATAATGACCACAGTTTTCTCCACACAAAAACGTCCTTCCACCAGGCTGTAGTGGGATTCCCAAATCAACTTTTCATGCTTGCTTGCAAGAACACATAGATGTCCTAGATGGCATAATAGCTCATCCTGAATGTGAAAATCAGTGACATTCGTGACTGTACCCAAGAGATGATAAGTGGTGGCGAAGTCTGGATCTTGTTGATAAAGCTGGGTCCACTTAGATGCCTCATGTCCACAATAATGGAGCACAGTGGTCATTGCAGCTACATGAGGCCGACTAAGGCAGTCATCGATAATATTTGTTCTCCCTATCTTATACTTGATGTTGATATGGAATTGTTGCAAGTAGGTGGACCACTTATGATGGCAGTCGTTCTACAACTTCCCTTGTGTCTGTATGGACTATAGAGGCTTGTAATCAGTGTGAATGATCATCTCCTTTACTAGAATATAATTTTACCATTGACGATAGGATTGTACAATGGAATACATTTCCTTGTCATAGGTAGGGTATTTCCGGACAGTATCTGAGAGTGTCTGTATGCCACCGGATGACCATGTTGAGTGATAAATGAGCCTACAACATAGTCATATGCATTAGTTTCAATCCCGAACGGTTGTTGCAGATCATGTAAGGAGAGTATTGGAGTTGAGAACAAGTGATGCTTCATATCATCAAATTCTCATTATTTTTCCTTCCCCAACACAAAAGTTTCCCTGCCACCTCCCTTGGTCACATAGCCGAGGGCCCATGCAATATGGGAATCCCAACATGAAACGTCAGTAGAAATTTTCCAGTCCCAAGAAGCTCTGAAGTGTGGTTGGGGCTGTCCAGTCATGGATGACTTGGATATTAGTGGGATCAACATGTACCCCATGCTCATCCACAATGTAGCCCAAGTATTGGACCTTGTTCATGCCAAAGGAACATTTTTCCAAGTTGGCATATAGTTTGTGTTGTCGTAGAGTGCTCAAAAGCTACTGAATATGTCGCATGTGCTCCTGATAAGTTCTATTGCAGATGAGGATGTCATCCAAATATACCACCACAAAAGAGTTGGTGAAGGGTCTCAATACATCATCCATCAACCTCATGAAAGTTGTTGGTACATTTGTTATGCCGAAGGGCATGACCAACCATTCAAGGATACCTTATTTAGATTTGAAAGTTGTCTTCTAGACATCATTTGGTTCAATGGGAACCTAGTGGTAGCTATACTTTATGTTAATATTGTTGAATAACTTTTCCCCCTTGAGTTGGTCAAGAAGGTTATCAATCCTCAGAATTGGGTACTAGTTTTTTACTGTGATTTTGTTTAATTCTCTATAATCAAGGTGGAGTCACCAGGTCTCTTCCTTCTTCTGCACCAGTATAATCGGGCTTCTACAAGGGGAGGAGTTGGGTATGATGTGCCCCTTTTGAAGAAGCTCTTGGATCTGACAGTTGATTTCATCATTTTCCATCAACGAGTGAAAATATATTGGTCCATTTGGCAGAGGTGAACCGTGGTTTAGATCAATTGTATACTTAAATTAGAAGTGCATCGGTACCCCAGTCAGTGAGGAGAATATGTATTTGTACTCTTCCACGATCTCGTCCACTTGATTCTACTGCAAAGAGAGGCTCTATGTAGAGGCCACAGATGTGGTAGCGACCTTTTTCTTACTGTGAGAACAGATCACAAAGAAGACAAAATTCTCAGTCTGTGAAATGACCTTACTGCATTTCTTAGTAGATATTAAAGGAATAGTGGTAGAAAGCGCTACCTCTAGTATCCTGTACAATTGTCTACCCAAAGTATTAATAACACTGCGAGATCTAGACTCATACACATCATGACGCTTCCACAAATATGGTTGTTCTAAAATAACATCACAAACTTCAAGGGGAGAAATATCACACAATACCTCATCTTTGAAGGGCTTGATTCGATAGGGAAGACGACATTGTTGGCTGACATCGATATATATTCCTTGGTGAAGTCAACCGATGGTGTATGGTTGCAGGTGTGGTGTCGTCGGTAGGTCCAGTTGCTTGACAACCTCTATTGAGATCAGGATCTTCCGACTACCTCTATTGACAATGAAATGAAGTGGAGCCCACTTTACCCACATCTGTGAATGAAAGAGGCATTCCCCTTCCTTTGGCTT
>JZKD02S1675558.1:18255-33394 GCA_000966675.3 Picea glauca
GAAAAGATATTTTTATATAAATTTTTAATACAAATATATTAAAAATTTATTTTTAATTTATACTTAGTTTTTTTTTAATATATCAATTTAATGTATTTATACATTGATGTCCTAAAATATTACTATATTAATGCATTGATGTGAGAGTACATTAATGTACAAAAGTATTAGTGTATCTATTAATTAATACATTAATAATATATTAATACATTGATGTACTAAAATATTAATGTATTAATGTGATAATACATTAATGGTCAATTAATTAATGTATTAATGTGATAATATATTAATGGTCAATTAATTAATGTATTAATACATAAATACATTAATGTGTTAAAGTATTAATGTATTAATTAATTAATACATTAATAATGTAATGTGTTAATTAACTAATACACTAATACATTGGTAAAGTCTTAATATATTATGGCATTACGTTAATAAAACAATAATACCCTAATAAAGTAATACATTAAGAATACATTATTAAAGTATTAATACATTAATAAAGTATTAAAGTATTATTAATTAATAGATTAATAAAGAATGGTTGACCTTGGTTGACTTTGGTTGACTATGGTTGACAATCGTTGAGCATGACCATGACCATGGTTGACTGTGATTGACAATGGTTACTATGTTTGACAATTGTTTTCCATAGATGACCATGGTTGATCATGACTATGGATGGCATTCACAATGTTTGACCTTAACTATGACTATGGTTGACCATTAGCTTAAATATGGTTTAGTATTGTTGACCATGATGAAGAGTATGGCTTACTATGGTTGACCTTAACCATGGTTGACTATTGTTAACCATGAATGAGATTGATGTGGACCAAAGTTCAGTATGGTTGATCATAGTTGACCTTCACCATGGTTGACTATGGTTGACCATGACCAATGTTGACTATGGTTGATCAGATTGGGACGTTTAGAAATGTTTTTCACATTGTGACATCAGGATATGTGTGTCGCATTGCAATGTGGGGATATGTTCATCACATTGTGAAAACATAGCTATATTCGCCACAATGCTAAGTTCGTTTATGTTCGTCACATTGTGGCGTTACTATTCACATAGCCAATTTATGTTTGTCACATTGCGACCTTCACCATGGTTGACTAAGGTTGACCATCACCATGGTTGGCTATGGTTGACCGAGGTTGACTATGGTTGATTTGGGTTAACTATTATTAACCATGCCCTTGGCTGACCTTCGTAGACCTTATCATGCAAGCACCACTTGCTATGTCTAAGCAGATCCTCGATTCCAAAAATTTTGGTACTGGAATCTACCCTGAATATGGTCTTTCACCATTCTTTGACATAGCTAAACTTAGTTATCTGTCACTATGCTTGGCATTTTAGTTTTATTTGGCAGATATCCTCTTTGTTTGGCGGATTAAACACTTTTCTTTTTATTCATCTCCCAACAGAAACTATTTAACACCATATGACCTTTTGATGTAACCAAAAGGTCCCAACGGAAAATCACAAAAAGTACAAATTGTACCTTCCTTTGGATTTCCGCTTCCATCCACTATTCGACACATATCCTCCAATGGAAAATCACCAAGGTTCCTCGAACTCTGCAATCTCCCTTCTCCGCTGAGATCTGGAGATCTTGTCCATTCGATTCTCAATGAATCTCAGCTGTTCTTTTCCTCTCTATCCAAACTCCGCTCAAATCTATACCGTTGATTTATGGGCTGTACATTCTCCTTTCCTCTCCTCATCGATCCCACTCTATTCCCAATCATTGATTCAACTCTGCTCAACCACGATGTTTACAGAATACCCATATGGATTGGGTTTTCTCCACTCTGACGTTCTTTATAACTTACAGTTATCTGCAATATCTCTCACCCTCAATGCTTTTCTACTAAGATTGATGGATCACATTCATTAAATCAATGATAACAGAAACCTATACCATATCAATTAGAAAGATAACGGATTGATCATCCTATGTATTTAGATTTCATTCAAACCATGACTGGATATAATTTGTAAACAATTCATGCATATGAATTACTGCAATACTGAAATTGAATTCAACAGAGTAATAAAACCTTCTTTACAACTTGAATTCTCCCATAGATCTTTACAAAACAGAGATGTATCTATGTGCATGCTCCAGAGATTAGATTATGAGCTTCTCCTTTTCATTTACATTCAAGCTTCTTCCTCGAGATAAGTTCAAGCTAATCTAAGCTTCTATGAGCTAACCTTCATCTAAGGCTAACCTAAATTAAACTAGGTTCAGCTATCTAATCATCAACCAAAAATTATATTTAATTACAATGGATTTCTGTTTCCAGATCCTATGATTAAGGAACAGAGTCCTTAATAAACTCAACTGACCCCTACGAGTCATCAGTGACTCACTAACCATTAACAAACCCTATCTTATCTTTTACAAGTGGAAAGGATCTATAATCCTTGCCCATTATCCAAAATAACCAATTACACAAGTGTGAGACCCTAGGTATCCTTTGATTCACTCAACTTTGATGAAGTCATGGGTGACTTCATTTTCATGAGCCTATGCTCCTGCATCACCTTATGGAGTTGATTATGGTAGGCCATGTTAATTATGTTTAACCATGGTTTACTATGGCACTATCACATTACAATGTTGATTAGGCTTTGTTTTTCACATTGCAACATGAGGTTGTGTTCATCACATTGCGACATCGGGTTTTGTTTGAATCACATTGCGACATCTAGTTATGTTCATCTCATTGAGACATCAAGTTATGTTTGTCACATTGCGACATCAAGAAATGGTCATCGCGTTGCAATGTTGGTCTATGTTTCTCACATTGCCACATTGGGTTGTGTACATCACATTGCGAAAATGGGTTGTGTTCATCATATTGGGATGTTTGGAAATGTTTGTCACATTGTGAGGTCACGATATGTGCATCACATTGCAACGTTACTATTCACATTGATCCAAGTGGATCTCAATGGCCATCCACATTTTCCACTGAATCGACATTTCAAGCCTATGGTTTTGTTAAACCATGATATTCACCCTTTTGATGGGGAATGAAATATAATGTTATCTTCATTTGTTACTTACATATATCATGTAATGATTTCCTAGTGGTCTTATCTACATGCCTACAACATAGCATTAATGCGGAGGATCCCATTAGAACTTTGTAGTTAAGCATGCTCAAGATAGAGTAGTACTGGGATGGGTGACCTCATGGGAATTCCTAGTGTCTTACATGCCTAATACATTTTATAAAATTATACCAATTTATCCCACGTGCATCATGGGAATTGTTCTCCTCTCACTCTCTCATATATAATTGAGGTGAAGGAGGCCCTTTAAGCATGCAATGGAGTGTGATGTAAAGATTCTTGCAAATGAAACGTAGCCAACATCTCTTTCTTTTGAGAGATAATCTACCCCATTTTTCCAATTTTTGTTCTATAATGTTTTTATCTCTTATTCATTAATAGAAGTTGGTTTTCACTATTTTTTTGTATTTCTTGCAATATCTTTGTGTATTTCCTTGTTATATCTCTACTATATTTATGTCTTCATGTCGTTCTCAAAATAATCCAGATCAATGGTATCAGAGTAGTATGCTCCTTGTCATTTCTCAAAGAAGGTCCTCAATGAGGTGATGGTATAGAGAGTTGGGTCTCAAGCTAGTTTCGGTTGAGGACAACCTCTCTCACCAGCCTAAGAAACTTCCCATGGAATAATAAAAGGGAGATGACAAAGCGACAAATCCTTTCAAGATGTTTCTTGAGGAATCCCTCATGTGAAAAAGGAATGAGATATGATGGACAACTTCACTGAGATCCTTCGGAGACTACTAATGGAAGTAGTCGAAGTATCATTGAAAAGAATTAATTTCAGAGGTGTGACACCCTTCAAGGTACAAGTCAATTTTGATATCCCCTTATTTGAAGGCCAAGTAGATGCAAATTCTATAAAAAAATAGTTGAATATACTAGAAGGTTATTACTCTATCCAAAAAAATTCTAATAGTGAAAATATCACCTTCACGCTCCTTAAATCCCTTACCCATGTCAGAGCTTGGTGGGAAGGTTATTGGGAGAGGTACATCGCAAGTGAATCTACACCATTCGAAAGAGAACCCTATCGGGTTGCCTTTGTAGATTCCATAAAGGAGGAGTTCTAGCATGTCATAAAGTATGATGACTAGTACATAAAATGGATGACTTTGCGTCAAAAAAGAGACCGAACGGTGTCGGAGTACACTCACATATTTTATACCTTGTGCTCAAAATTAGGTATCAAAGACTCTGAGCAGCACATGGTCTTGAGGTACCACAGTTGTATGCACAAGTACATCCAAATAGAGATGGATTTATTGGAAATCTCCTCACTGAAAGTTGCTTATCAATATGTAGTCAAAATCAATCAAAATTTCAAGCAATAGAGTAAGCGAGAATTCAGGTTTGAAAATACGCCACAACAGAAGCATGGAAAAGGAAACCCTAAATCACAGAACGAAGGACATATAAACAAGGAAGGAAAGCCTCAAGAGAGCCACTCCAAGACATATGAAAAGAAGGTTAATTGGAAGTTTAAGAAAGACACCAGAAAGTGGTGTGAGTTCCACAAAATACCCTAGAACAACACCGATGAATGTCGCTCGAAACAATCATTGATGGTTGATATCAAAGAAAAAGAATCACAACTTGACTTGGACTTTGATTCAGAGCATATTAAACGGAAATGAATCATCTATGCAAAACCCACTGCTACCATCCTGTCCACAACAATACAACCAGAAGAACTAGAGGAGCTTGAGGAGGGGGAGCGCATATTCCACTCACAGATGTGGGTAAAGGGGACCCCACTTCATTTCATTTTTGACATTGGGAGTCAGAAGAACCTCATATCAGTCGAGGTTATGAAGGGCTTAAAGCTTCCAACAATGCCACACCCCCAACCATACACCATCATATTGTTGAGTCGGGGCTGAGACATCTATGTTAGCCAACAATGTCGCATGTCCTATGGAATCAATCCCTTCAAGGATGAGGTAGTTTGTGACGTTTGTGATGTTATTTAAGGACAATTATATATGTGGAAACGTCATGTTATTTATGAGTATCGACCCCACAGTGTCATTGTTACTCTGGGAGGTTAGATTTATAGGGTACCAAAGGTAGCTTTGATTACTACCACTTCATCTATCTTGGAAACAAAATGCCGCAAATTAATCTCTCAAACCACAAATGTTTCCCTCTTCATTCTAGAGGAGCACAAACATAATGAGATTCTTCCATATGTTCATCATAGCTCTATTGTCCATGGCCATGTTTAGGTGTGATTGGGGTTCCAACCATTATCCCCCATTAATATATCTCTTCTTCCTACATCTTCACCGATAGAGTCCTCCTACACTCACACCAAGGAAGATCCTACATCCAGATCTATTGAATGGATCCAACATGTCCAATAGGTTCATGACATCCTTCCACATGAAAAGTACAAGAAATACATCTACTTCAACAAGGAAAGCGACTCACCATGGTTCAGATTTAGCAGAAATTTCCCCATCTCCCAAGGGAACTTGACGCAATGGGGACCATTACATCCTAAGGGGGGAGGAATGATCCAGGTGGATCTCGGTGGCCATCCACCTTTTCCACTGAAGCATCATTTCAAGCCTATGGTTTTGATAAACCATGATATTCACCATTTTTATGGGGAATCGAATGTAATTTCATATTCATTTGTTATTTACAAACATCATGTAATGATTTCCTAGTGGTGTTATGTACATTCCTACAACATAGCATTAATGTAGTGGATCCCATTAGAACTTTGTAGTTAAGCATGCTCATGATAGAGTAGTACTCAGTGCAACACCTCTTCATGGGGTACTATGAAATAATATTTTCTAACTTAAACATATGATTTAAGTGTAAACAAAATTTTATGCTTTCATACATGGAATAACCTACAAATAACCTAAAATATATTCATAACTCTTTTACAATTTTTCCCATACTAAATATTTCAAATTTGAATACAAATATATGAATCTAAATAAGAGGATGAGATAAATAAGAAGTTAACTTTACGATTAAAACATTTAAATAGAAACATAACAAAATATTCCAAGCGAAATACCTCCTCCCTAGTTTGTTGAAGATGACCAGTTGTAATGTAGTCCTCCAAGCAGTAGGAAGATGCTTCCAAGAATTCATTTTTATTTCACTTTCCCAGAGGGAAACAATGGAATCCTCCCATCCAAGATAACGGGAGCATCTAGTGCAAAGAAATCATGGGATATCCTTTAAATTAGCATGTCAAAGTAATGACAAAGTGAATATTGTGAAGCTTCAAATCCTAAGGAGAGAGTTTGAAAACTTGAAGATGAAAGAGGTAGAGAACATTGACTAGTTCATGACCAAAGTGATGGGATTTGTGAATCAACTTAGGATCCATGGAGAGAAGAAAATTGTTGAAAAAGTTCTCAGAATTCTACTTAAGAAATTTGAAATGGTTTTCATGGCCAAAGAAGAGTCCAAATATCTATCGAGAAAACTGACAGTCAAAGAATTGATGGGTTCTCTTTTGTCCCATGAATTAAGAATCATCATGGAAGAGGAATCCTCGGAACATGCCTTCAAGGCTCAGGCATTCATTGGTAGAGGCATAGGCAGGGGAACCAGAGATAGAGGTCAAAGTGGCAAAGGAATCTATCAAGCAGAAAGAAAAACAACACTAGAACAGACAGAACAATCAAATCATACTAAATACTCTCAGAATCATAAGGGGAGAGACAAAAGATGGAAAGACAAATCTAAAGTCCAATGTCACTACTGCAGAAAATATGGTCACTGTGAAAGTAAATGCAGAAAGAAACAGTTAGATATGAACAAGGGAAGAGATAATATCTCCAATATTACAGAAGGGACATATGAGACAATTTTCATTTCATGTCAAATCATTAAAGAAGATCACAACAAGGATCTTTGGTTGCTGGATAGTGGTTGCAGCAATCACATGATAGGTAACAAAATGTTGTTTCCTAGCATTAATAGTTATATTCAATATGAAATTACTTTAGGAGATGAGTATCATGTCAAGGCCTTAGGAAAAGGTATTGAGTGAGTATTAACCAAGAAAAATGAGAAGAAAGACATTATTGATGTCTTCTATGTACGCAATCTTAAACATAATATAATAAGTATAGGACAATTGAGTCAAAATGGTTATGATCCTATATTCAAGTACTCCACATGCACAATATTAGATAAGCCACATAGTAGAAGACTTGTTCCAAAGATTCAAATGACCAAGAATATAATGTTCACGTTGAATCTGAGAAGTGTAAACATGTTACAGTCATATGCACAAAATGTCCCAAGCACAGATGAGACTTGAGTGTGGCATATTAGGTATGGTCACCTACCTTTTAGGATTCTTAGTCTCTTGCAAAAATAGTCAATGGTTAAGGGATTTGCCTATATTGAATGAATAAACCAACCTTTGTGAAAGTTTCATTCTTGGAAAACATCAAAGAGACAATTTTTCGATAGCATCCTACAGAGCCAAAGAGAATCTAGAACCAGTTCACATTGATCTATGTGGACCCATGTAAACTCAATCCATTGGTGGATGTTTTCATTTTATAACATTCATTGATTATTTTAACAAGAAATTTTGGGTATAATGCCTCAAAATCAAATCTAATACATTCACAAATTTCAAAGTATTTATAGTTGTAGCAGAAAAACATAGTGGAAAATATATCAAATTAAGGGACTTTGCAAGGGATATATCAAATTAAGTTGTAGCAGAAAAACGAGAGTGTGACTCAAGGGATTTTGCAATTTTTTGTAGACAACGAGGAATTAAAAGGTAGTTCACCACCATATATACTCTAAAGTAGAATGAAGTCATTCAAAGAAAGAATCATACCATCATGAACATGGCAAGGAGCATGAACAAAGCTAAAAATAAGTCTAATTATTTTTGGGCTGAAGTTGTTTCTTGTTAAGTCTACATACTGAAAATATCTCCAACAAAAAGTGTGAAAGATAAAGTTCCTCAAGAAGCATGGACTGACACGAAATCAAGTTTCTCTCACTTCATAATTTTTTGTTGTACATATTATGCACATGTCTCAAAAGATCTAAGAAGGAAACTTGAAAGAAAGAGTGAAAAGTGCATTTTCATTGGGTACAATGAATAATCCAAAGTCTATAAATTGTATAATCCAGTCACCAAGAAAGTTTTGATGAGTAGAGATTTAAAATTCTTGTAGGGAAATACTGGAGTGACCAAGAAAATGAAACAATGGACAGCCAAAATTCATTACTCAAAATATATGAACATGTGGAAATCTTAGGAAAGCAAGTACCTCCACTAAGACTTCCAAGGTTACAAGTGCATAGACAAGAAGAATAGACTAAAAATAATTCTTCTTCGAGTAGTGATTCAATAGGCTCTGTGAGAAAGAAAAAAATAAGGAGCTTGAGGGAAATCCATGAGTAGTTGGATGACATCGATCAACAAGCTCACTTTGCCTTATTTTCCTATCAACCTACTTATTTTGAAGAGGCAATGAAAGAAGAACATTGGGTATAGGCCATGAATGAAGAGATTGAAGCTATCGAAAGGAATGAGACATAGTATCTTGTTGATCTCCCAGTAGATAAAAAAATGAGCATTGGTGTTAAGTGGGTTTATAAGACAAAACTGAATGAAAAAGGTAAGATAGAGAAATATAAGACAAGGTTGGTTGCCAAAGGGTTTTCTTAGCAACCCAGTATTGACTATGGTGAGAACTTTGCCCCAGTAGAAAATTTGGATATTATTAGAGTTGTGATAGCCATTCCAACCCAGAAAAAATGGCCAATTTACCAAATGGATGTGAAGTCATCCTTTTTGAATGAAAATTAAAAAAAAGAGGTGTATGTAGATCAACCACTAGGATTTCAAGTAAAAGGCCAATAGTACAAAGTGTAAAAGCTAAAGAAATCCTTTTATGGCTTGAATCAAACTCTAATATCTTGGTACAATCAAATTGACTCTTCAATAGGAGAAGTAATGAGCCCTCACTTTATACCAAATCGAATCAACAAAGTAAAATTCGTAGAGTTTTTCTTTATGTTGATGATATGATATATATTGGTAATCTAATGTTAGATGATTTCAAAGATACCATGAAAAGAGAGTTTGAGATGACAGACCTTGGTCTAATGAAGTACTTTTTGGGAATAGAAGTTAAGTAATCCACTCAAGGCATTTTCATATGTCAACAAAAGTATGTTACAGATACCTTAAAGAGGTTCATGATGGACAAATGAAAACCAACAAAAACACGTATTATAACAGGAAAAAAATTGAGCAAACATGATAATGGACACAATTGATTCAAAACTATATAAGAGGCTTGTAGGAAACCTTATGTACCCTAGTGCAACTAGACCTGATATTATGTATGAAGTAAATTTCATTTCCATATTTATGGAATCTCCCAAGGACTCTCGTTGGAAAGTTGGAAAAATAATTTTAAGGTATATTGCAGGTACAACTAATTATGGATTGTGGTACACAACTTCTAAAGACAACACACTTGCAAGATACACACAATGACATTGTTGGTAGCATTGATGATAGAAAAATCACCTCAAGATATGCTTTTCATTTAGGCACAAATTTGTTCTCATGGGCTTCTAAGAAGCAACCTATTCTCTCAATATCTTCTACAGAAAAAAAATGTGTAGTAGCTACTACAACATCATTCCATGCAGTATGGATAAGAAGACCTTTGAAAGATCTTGCACATGTGGAGAAGGAGCCAACTTTTATTTTCTATGACAACAGTTTAGCAATTGAATTGTCCAAAAACCACGTGTTTCACCGAAAAAAAAAACACATTGGAACGCGTTATCACTTCATTAGCGAGCTTATCAACAATGGTGACATTTCTCTTCAATTTTCTGGATCTAGAGATTAGTTAGCATATATATTCACCAAACCATTCAGAAGAATTGTTTTTGAGCTCCAGAGACAACTCTTAGACATTGTTAGTTCTCAAGAATGTAACACTTGATATTAAGGGGGAGTGTTAAAACATATAATCTATCCTATTTAGCAAGTATGCATAGATTAGTTAGTTGGATGATTAGTTGATTTGATCATTTTCTATTTATGGAACTATTTATGGAAAGTTGTTAGTTTTCACTATATCAAACCTCCATGATTGCTAAATCTCTACAATAAAATATCTATTTAATAATGAAAAGGAAAACCATGTTACAATAAGTTTTCTAGTATTTTTCCTCATATTTCATATTTCTCTGTGCTTATCAAATTATATTGCTTATGACTTGTATTTTTCTTCTCTCTATTCAATTGATTCAACTTCTATACAGATGATATTGCTTAAGACTTATATTTTTCTACGTGCTTTCCTTCAAGGCAAAGCAACCTGTTGGATCCATTTATGTGGCCTCTCTTCCTCGAATTGATCGAGTGATCAACCAAGTGGGACCTAAGTCGGTATTTAAGATCACAAGAGTCCTAATCCAACTTGAAAATTACATCGAATAAGTATCTAAATTTTTCTGAGACGATACTTTTCTTTTCTGATATCCGTTGGAGGTATTAATTTCTACCTACCAACAACCACCAAACTTCGAGAGAGTTCCACCGACATCCACCGAACGGTTCCAGATATTTCCCTTCAAGAACTCACTCGACGCTCTAGAGTCTTCCAAAGCCTTTATAAATACAAAGCCTCTATAAATACGAGGTAAATGTAATCGTGTTGATCATATTCAACAATACAATTATTTGTTTGTTCTTTTTGTGTGTTATTTATTTTTGCCCCTTCATTTAGTATCAGATCTTGGATCTGGGCCTCACTCCCTCACGAGAGGGCAGGATCCTGAGAGGAGTCACCCACAACGCCCAACGGTGCATATATGAGTGGGGGAGCATTTATGTGGGCATAGAAGCCGCCAAGAGAGTCGTTGTTGCTGGTTTCCCCATGGAAGAATTAACCCACTAGAAGTGTGTGGGGTGATGCAATTAGTCACATAGTTCTTGGAGGAGGGCGTGTATCAATGGTTCAGTTCATGAGAAGTTAGAGAACACTGCGAGCTGCAAACCCTCGACATTGCAAGCAACGATTTGATGTGGGCACCAAAATCCATGGCATCGACCAGATTATGATAGTCAATGTCAGTGGGATCATTTTCGACTAACGGTTGGCCATGGAAAATTCTGTGAAGAAAAATATCAGCAAGAAAGGTATCCGTTCGACATCGATAGGTCCGTGTGTAGGAGAGGCCGAACCCATTACAAGGGTTTGTTGCACTTTGATCAACGAGATGGGGGAATCTCAAGAGAGTTTGGGCACAGGTTCAAATTTCAATGACGTTGTGCTCTAATGAAGTTGAGGCCTACTAACATTGGTAAATTATAATTTTTGTATCTATTTGAAAGTTTTTTTCTATCAGACCCCAAATCGGTTTCGAAGACATTATCAAGAAATACCCCCAATATATGCAAAAGAGATTGTAAAAGGTTGTAATAGGGAGAGTTCATATTCTGATTGCAATAGGACTAAATAGTTAAGCTATTGAACTTCCATTAGTTTGAAAATACTACCATTTGTCTATTGCGGAAGTTAGCATGAGCAAAAAGTGTCGAAGAAAGGGAGAAAGGTTGTCTTTATAGGAATATTCTAGTGGGTTTGATTGTGTGTTTTATTTCAATATGGTAAAAATGGTGAAGGAATGGTCATATATATATATATATATATATATATATATATTGAAAATATGTTAAAAGGGGCCCAAAAAAAAACAACAAAGGGGGCTAAAAGGGTGCATGTTTAGTGGTACCGGACACTCCTATTACTAATGAATGTGAAAGAAAGGTTCATGTTAGACACCTTACATTGTTGTAAGTATTGTTTCAAATGGCGACTAGAAGGGTACACAAAGGTCTTGTGTATGTAAAAAATCCTTCTTTGGAATTGTAAAAGGGCATTGAGTATATAGAGAAGTTATTTGGAATGTTCATGTAGGATTTACTCTTGTCAAGAGGAACTTGAGTCAAGTTGTAAGAGGTCAGGAAGGTCAAGGTCATGTGTCTGAGTCTTTGAATGTGTCTAAAATCTTTGTGAAAAGGAGTCTTGAAATGTAAAAACATTAATCTCAAGAAGACTCAAAATTAGTGCTAGTTAAAGTTAAAGTTAAAGTTAAAGTGAGAGTCTATTTGTTAAGCTAGTCAAAAGTTGAGTCCAAATAAAATGTTAAGTGATGTAAAAACATGGCAAGTGGTGCATCAGTTAAGTTTTCCAATCCATTGTTATAGGTTGTCTTGTTGGATCTTGATCAACTCCAACAAGAAACATATCCATAAAGTATATTGAAAGGAAAAACAAGATGAAAGAAGCAGTGTAAAACATACAAGACAGAAGACAAAGGGTGATAGAAGAAAAAAAATAGATGGTGAAAGACAAGGCAAAAAGACTCTCGTTGGAAGAGGTAAAGAACAAATAAGACTCTGGATGAAGTTATGTAATGCTTAATGATGAGATGAAAATGGCCATATATAATGGGCTTGTAATTTGTTGGGCATTTAGTAAAGAATGTGGAATTTTTGTACCTAAGATAAAATGTTGCATATATGATGTAAGGGGTGCATGATCGGTAGTACCCGACACCCAAGAGGTTTTTGGTCCAATGTTGTAAAGCTTAGCCATAGGCAAGGCAAGGCAAGCTATACTCCCCAGGTGTTGTAAAGTTTAGCCATAGGCAAGGCAAGTTATCATGTAGTGTGTATCCTTCTTAGGCATAAAGAGTGGATGTGGCATCAAGCTATGGAATTAACCACTAGGAAGGTATGAGGGTGGTAGGTATACTCGTATCTAAGTTTGATGGTGATCGGAGAAGTTAGATCTTCTATTAAGGGGAGGAATGTGAGATTAAGTAATCTCAAAGTGAGTTGGTTGGGACCAAGTTAGGACTAAAGGAGTCTAATATATTGATGAACCATGTACGTGAAAAGGATACCTAGAGAACTATAGCAGATGGTACCCATGTATCTCGGTAGATGGATCTCTTTTTATATGGACATCAATGATCAGTTGTTTGCAGGTGCAAAAGTTCGAGCATTAATCAATGTTATGCAGGTACAAAGAAGAAGCAAAAAAAAATGTTTGATGATGAAACTCAAGTGACTGCGGGTTGTGTAAATCAAATTCCCCATCATGCAAGGTTCATGGTGAGCCAAAACGAAACCACTTGATGTGATGGTTCGTGACCATTGTAATGGGAGCACGTTGAAGGAAGCCAAACCATATGAAGATAGAAACTAAAGATAATGACATAACTCACATAAAGACCTAACCAAGACATGTATTTGTTAAGGAGGAGACATTGCAGATCAAAGGAGAAACTTGCAAAGGCTATGAGCACAAGACCAATTTGAGTATTTGAGAGAAGCATTGGGCATTATAAATATTGATATAAGATGTAATTAATAGTAGAAATTAGGGGGAGTGTTGGAGATATTAATTTCTACCTACTAACAATGACCAAACTTAGAGAGAGTTCTACAAACATATTTCCCTTCGAGAACTCACTAAATACGATACGAGACAAATGTAATCATGTTGATCAGATTCAACAATACAATTATCTGTTTGTTCTTTCTGTGTTTTATTGATTTCTGCCCCTTCAATGTCAGCCACTTTAGCTTACGCAGATAACGCTACTAATGATAATTTTCTACTTTATGCACTTGTCATCTCGGTTACCTTTACTGCACCTTCATATCCTATGGACGCTTTCTAGTGATAATTTTCTACTTTATGCACTTGTCATCTCGGTTACCTTTACTGCACCTTCATATCCCATGGACGCTTTCGATTCTTTTATTGCAAACCACCATCGTTAAGTTGGTCGAGTGGTCGATGGCTTATACGATTCTGATCAATTCATGGACACTTTTGGGCCCCAAAAAATGTTCTCAGAAATTTAATTTGAATGCAATACAACGATGCACTGGGACCCTTCTAACTCGTTTGTCTTCATTCTTTTTCCTGCGTTCAAACCACAGCGGTGTCACATTTTATTCAACTGCAATATGAAAGGAAGAAAATATTATAAATATGCCCAAGAACAATTTAAAGAAACCAGCTGGACCGACCAGTACATAAGTTTTGTAGCGTCTAATATCAACCATCTGTAAACGGCTTTTGGCAGAGTATTGTTGCCGTTCATGATGATGCGGCAAAGCATGATCATGGATTTTTCTCTGGTGGCTTTGGGGTTTCTCCTCTTCTCCGTCTTAGTCGAAGCGCAAGGAACAAAAGTTGGATTTTACTCCGCCAGCTATCCCAAGGCCGACTCTATCGTTAGGTCCACCGTTCAAACGTATTTTAATGCCGATCATACAATCGCAGCCGGCCTGCTCAGGCTTTCTTTCCACGATTGTTTCGTCCAGGCATGAATCCTCCATGTAGCCGTTTTGTTTGAATTTCTCAGGAATCGTCCGTGTGATCGTTGTTTTATTGTTTGTTAATTGCCTCGAAGGAAAATATGAGAATCTATGATGGAAGTAAATCCGAGAATCTTGTTGGAACTAACATGATGAAGGGTTTGTGATGCAGGGCTGCGATGGATCAATATTGATTACTTGTCCATCTGCGGAGAGAAACTCGCTGACCAATCTTGGATTGCGTGGATTTGAAGTTATCGAGGATGTGAAGGAACATCTTGAAGTTGTTTGTCCGGGAGTTGTTTCATGCGCTGACATACTTGCCCTGGCAGCTCGGGACGTTGTTGTGCTGGTATTTGGCTGCATTTACATTCATCTTTCTTATATGATTTCATCTTAAGCTCCCATTTATAAGACACCAGAGTGATAAAACATATAAAAATGTATTTAATAGATGTAGGTTTAAGGGGATGTAGATTAGTTTATATAGAGAGAGATCTTAAAACAAATATATTCAATTCTAATTTGACATTCATACGATTTACATCAATTTATAAATTATATTAGGGTTTTGGGTTGAAGGATTATTTCTGCTAATTCTAATTTGACATTCATACGATTTACATCAATTTAAAAATTATATTAGGGTTTTG
>JZKD02S1675558.1:33605-59470 GCA_000966675.3 Picea glauca
CATATTTAAAAGAAAATGTTAACTAGCATAAAGTTAATTGACATATCTTGAGAATGTGAATGCTAAAGTAATGTGGAGGAGGTTTGAGAATTAATTAGAATTATAAAAATATTGTGATTAAAATGATAGTATGTGAAGCTTGGTTATTATTTTGATGAGGAATATTTATAATAATTTTTAAATTCGTAAAAAAATTGTAAGTTCTAAAAAAATTATATAGATTTTAGGATAAATTTATATAATTAAATATATGGTTTTTAAGTTATGATTTTTATTTTAAAAATCATAATAAAGATGTTAATGATAATAAAATTTAAAATTTATATATTTTTGGATAAATTATATTATTAAATATATGGTTTTTAAGTTATGTATTTTATTTTAAAGATCATAATAAAGATGTTAATTATAATAAAATTTAAAATTAATATGTTTTGATTTTTTTTGGTAAATAAAAAGTTTAATAATAATATTTGTATTTATAGATTGAAAAATGATGACTATTTGGTTTATATAACCTTACATAATTAATATTAAAAATTTATTTCTATATTAAAAACATTATTTATATTTTCAAAACATTAAAACAAGTTTCTAAATTAAGATTTTTTTATTAACTTAGAAATATATGTAAACATTAATATATTCAATAAAGTGAATTTGGTTAATTACAATATATTCATATAATTTTTTATTATTATGCATAAAAACTTGAATTAATTAAAAATACAATAAAGATATATGTGTGCATATATTTAATTATTAATTTATAACTATTAATTATTTGACTAATATAAATAAATCTATAATTTTCATTATATGTAAAATCATTATAATGTAGAGTTTCAATCCCTTCACCAAAACAACAATCTATGATATTAATTGGATGAAAGAAACTAGCACTAGTTTAGAGGTAATTCTAGTTCCCAACTTATTATTGACATTTTTCAAATGTACACACTAAGTTAGAATGTTAACAATGAGCAAAAACATAACATCATTACTCCCTACAATAATACAAATATCACATTGAGATATATATATACATTAAATCCACAATAATAATTTTTTATAACATGAAGAAATATTGATGAAAATAATATTTTTTGATAACATAAAGAAAGTGTGTCAAACATATGTTATTCTTTTGAATTGTAAAAATTAAAGTAATATTTTTTTTAATAAATTGAAGAAAAAACCAATATGTATATTGTTTTCATCTATTCTACCAAATCCAATAATATAAAAGAAGCAAATTACTATGATCTCATGAACCAAACTTCACTGAAAATTTCTATGTGAAAAGGTGAAAAAAACCATGAAAGAGAATTTGATTCCTTACAATTTAAAGACCTAAAATCTAGAGCTAGTGCAAAAACAATAAATAAATATGTGTCTCTTTACATTTTCTAGAAAACAACTTCATGCAACTCCCATTACACTACTTCTCATCAAACTACAAACATATTTTATTAAGTTGTTCTTTTGTAAATATAGCTCAAGATATATCACAATAGAATTCTACTAAGTGATTAAAAAGAACATAACAATTTTTAAGGGAAATTATGCCAAGATTGATGATGCTTGAATTTGTGTAAAGAATATACTGAACAAACTGTTTTGAGTGAACAAACGGTTTTTGAGTTAAGAACAAGTAACTCAAGGTTGTCAACAATAAAAGAGTTTATGATTTTCTTTTCTTGAAAAAGATTGATATTTTATGAGCTTAAAAAAAGTAATTGGTTTTATGTGGAAGAATTGAAAAATATACATGAAAATTTATTATCTTTTGTTATATTTCCACATGTAAGTAATTGATTTAAACATGTATCTTTTATTTTTTATAATGATTTTTTTAAAATAAAAAAGTGTAACAATATGAATTTGATTTGATAAACACATTAATGCTATTCTATAATTTCAACCACAATTCAATGATAATTAGCTACTCAATCTTAGTCAAGTATTGAAAGTGTGTATAAATAATTAAAAAAAAATATATATAATTAAAAGTGCATATTTAAATAATTAATTTTTATTTATTTATTTAAAAGTGCATATTTACCACCTTTTAAGGACTACATTTAAAATAGTTGCATAATAAAAAGAAAAATATAAATTTTTATATTTATAATTTTTCTAAAACATATTATTAGCAAGTGATTTATGGAATAAAGTAAATTATTAATTTTTGTTATTAATAATTTTTTTATAATAAAAGTTATGGAGTAATTTTTTTTTTATAAAAAGTGAAATTGTAATTGAGAATAGTATTTGGTTTTATATATGAGATTACAATCAAATTCTAGTGAACACAATATCCACAAGAGATATTGTCTTTCTTGGGAATACTTTTTAGGTTGAAACTACATTTTAGTCTTGGAGTAAGAGATAAAACTACTTCTAATTGACCAAGTTTGGTTTGATTTGAGTTGATTCTAAAATTTCCTATTGTTTATTGTTGTTTTTCAATGTCATGGATACTTCTCCTCTACTTAGTTAGATTCAAAATTTATAATTTTTTTTTATCAATTTGGATGATATTATAATACATAAAACAGCCATAAGAAGTTTGGGTACCCAACTCCCTAAACTTCACCATTAACCTTTAGTAAATGCACCATAAATAAATTTTTCTCTACAAAAATATGGTGCAGTGATTACAATCATAAACATAGAACATTTTTTAATTTCAATAATGGATTTGATAACAAAATCCAAAAAACATGTCAAGTAAAGGAAGAAGGTTCAATGATCAGAATTTAGAGAATGGGAAGAAAACCCATAGATTTAGTTTGAAAGAGTGTTCAATTTAGGCCTTATCATAATTTATTGTGGCTACTTATAATGTGTAGTCTACATGTGTGTTACATCCCGCTATGGCACACTGAGCGAACTTATTTTTTGAGGACACTTGCTTGCAAGTGATCCGGATTATTATGCTTTTAAAACATTTGATTTTGATTATGAGGTGTTATGGGTTAATGACATGTTGTTTTACTGCATTGGCATAGACAAGTGATATTGACTTGGTTTATTGAGTGTGCAGGATTTTGGACCTCGAGGATGCTAAGGCATCGATGGAACCCCTAGACTTCGGATTGAGTCAGGGAGTGTACCATTGGGGTTTGATTGTTTTACTATGATATTAATGCATCTGATTAGATGATATGATATGGATATGTTCTTACATGATTTGTTGATGATGTAGGCTGATGATAACTTGTTGACCAAACTCACATATGGAGTAAAGGGGTCATGCACGACTACCAGAGATGTTGAGGGAGAGATGTGGACAACAACCCTGCCACAACCTACTAGCACTCTCGCTGTGGATTAAACTGTAGGTTAGCATTTACTTAGTTCAAGAGGACCCACGATGGCATGAGGGAACACTGCGACAGTCGCTCACGATGATTCTAAGGGGCGCGCAATAAGGTGGGGTCCTTATTCCATAGAGGCCCTTAGTCTTCCAGAAGTTCACCTAGTGGAGTATTGACTCGAGGGGTTATTGATAACTACCAAGTCAGTCAAGAGGCGAGTGGCACCCTTGGAGCACGTGGTGCGTCCTGAAGGGCACGTCGTGCAAGAAAAATGGAGAGAGGCGAGTGGCACCCTTGGAGCACGTAGTGCATCCTGAAGGGCACGTCGCACAAGAAAAATGTAGAGAGGCGAGTGGCACCCTTGGAGAACGTAGTGCGTACTGAACGACACATCGCACAAGGGAAGCAGATTAGGGCGAGTGGCTCCCTTGGAGCACCTAGTACATCCTGAAGGGCATGTCGCGTTGTTGATGATAGAGGAATGAACCTAGATGGCCTTAGGATGAATAACGTGTCAATAAATTTTAAAACAAATTCCCTAACCAAATGTCACCGAGTACGAAAATTTAAGGTTTAAGTATAAACTATGCTAGTGGTAAAATTTAATCTCTCTATAAAATCATAATCATAATAATAATAATAATAATAATAAAAACCACATAAATAATAATTATGATCTTCGTTAAATCTTGTAACATGAAGGGAGTAAGAAACTAATTGTTTCAAAAAAAATCTGTTGGATTAAAATTTAAAAGGGGAATTAATTGTTTTATTACTTTGATAATTTAAAATATACTAATTAAATGAGAAAAGGGAAAAAGGGTTAATTTCCACACCTGCCTTTTTCAGTTCTAAGTAAAAAGGGGAAAGAGAGAAAATCTAAAATATTAGGAAACTAGGAAAAGAGGTAAACATAGAAAGGGAAAGAGGGGAACATAAGGGAAAAAACAGAAAGTCAAACTTAGTAAAGAATCTACCATTTAAGAGCTTTCTAATTTAAACTGAATTAACAATTTAATAATAGGGAAAGCCATTAAAACCTGTAAGAGGATTTGGGGACACCTAGGAGTGATTCTAGGAGTAACTCTAGGTGGGTGAGGAAAATAAAGATAATTAATTAATTAAAGAAATTAAATTATGGAGGAATGTAGGGGATGGGGGAAACTTGTACGGAGAAATTTTTTTAGGAATTTATTTTTTAAAACTTTAATTAAATGAGATTTTAGGAAAGAAAGGAATTTAAAAACTCTATATAATGAAGGAAGGAGAAGGATGAAGGATCTTCTTTTGTTGTGTAACATTACATTGCATAATTATCCACTTGATTGACTTAACTTGTGGGAGTTGGGATACCCAGCTCGGTGAGGAGTGGTAGCTCGGCCTTGTGAGACAAGCTGGGAGCTAGTCGAAATCTCTGGATAGTGAGTGTGTGGCCCCTTGGCGGCTCCGGAGGCTAAGGGGGAAGAAGAGTACCCCTAGAATTGGCTGGGAGGTATCGGTGAAGTCTCACTGGTCAGAAAGTGGGAGTTCACAGAAAAGGCGTGACGTCACTCAGAGCGGGCGATCAGGCAATGGTACGCTTTCTTCGTTTGTATGGTAAATTATTTTAGAACTTATGCTTGAATCTGCATTTTTACTTGGGTAAGTGAACTATTTGTCTAGATGCTTTTCTGAAATTTTCTTAGCCTAGCTCGATGATAGATCGACTCCCATGGCTTCATTTCCCTGCACGTCTTGACCACCTTGCGGTGTTGATTGTGACCTTCATGGTTGTTTAGCCTTCGTCCCTAGCTCACCAGTCCTCGCCTGAGCAGTCAACAAGGAGCCTGATCTACGATCGTTGCCTTAGCGTTAAAAGAATTATGGATGTCAACGCCCTTCTTTCTTTTGCGAGGATGATGAGCGAAGGATGATCCTGCTAGCCATCTACCCTTGATGTATGTCCCTGGCTGATTGTTGATACTTCCATCTGGCAATGACCTCTGCGTGTAGATTATCTTGCGTCCTGATTGGTTTTCTCTATGCCTTGACTGATAGAACCCATGCAATCATTCCATGACTTTTCCCATTGGATCCTTGCATTCTCTTACTGTTGTCTGCATTGTATTGGGGTTATAGAATTGGAAGCACAAATTGATTCCCTTTCTACAAAGTTTGGATATTCTAGCAATGAAGAAAAAAAATGCAATGGTTTCATGTCTGCCCCTTTTTTATTTTCCGTATTCTAGCAATGGAAAAACGAATTTATTTCATGTTGGCATTTCTGTATTGGTCTCCTAGAATGGAAAATGTTTTTGTTTGATTTTCATGTCTGCATTATATTTGTATCCTCCCATTGGAAAAAAGAAATCATTTCCTCTGTCTGTGTTTTTTTTATATATAATTGATATGTTGGTAAGGGAAGGGAATTTGGTCATTCTTGTATGCGTTGCATTTAGCATCCAGGCAATGAAAAAGGGAAGTCATGATTTTCCATTTAAAAACGTGTATGAATTTGCTATGAATGCCCACTAATTGCAAACTAAATGGTGTTGTGTTTATTCTTATGAATGCCCACAAAATGAAAATTACTTAACACTGCATTTTTCCGAATTACCAACCACGTTTTTTCCCTTCGAAATGTTGATTGTTTTGTCGATTGATTGCCCATGAATTTTTACTATTTAAATGAAAGATAGAGTTGTTGTAAATGCCCACGAATTGATGCTAAAAATCTTGACTGAATTTGTTGTTGCATGCCCTTGAATTGTTGTTAAAACATATGACTCTATCCTTGCCTTAATTGACCACGATTTGGCCTTCAACTGTGAAAATGTTTTTCCTTTAGCTGGTGTCTATGTTTTGTCGCCAATTGACCATGTCTTGCCATCTAAATTGGAATGCGTTGCTGGGATTCGGCACGAGTTGCCACCACTGTGTACTGAATGTTGCTACCGTTTTATTAATTGCCTTGTATAGTTTTATTAATTGCCTTTATTACAGTTTTATTACAGTTTAATTTTAGTTTTATTACTTGCCTTTATTACAGTTTCATTACAGTTTTATTACCGTTTTATTACAAGTTTTATTAATTTCCTTGTACAGTTTTATTAATTGCCTTTATTACAGTTTTATTATAGTTTTATTAATTGCCTTTATTACAGTTTCATTACAGTTTTATTACAAGTTTTATTAATTGACATGTACAATTTTATTGTCATTGCTATAGTTTTATTACAGTTAATGATATATTAATTGTCTTGCTACAGTTTTATTTATTGCCTTGTCAACATTTTATGGATTGTTATTGTTACCTTAATTGCCCTGCCAATGCTTTACTAATGGTTATGTTAATTAAAGCATTAATCACATTGTCTTTTCTATATTACTCGTTATGATAATAGTCATGAGAATGGCCTTGTTATTTTGCTATTAATTATTTGATAACAGTTATGTCAACTGCCTTGTCATTTTCTATATTAATGGTCAGGTAACAACTATGCTAATTTCCTTGTTAATTAATACAACGAAGTTAATAGTTAGTAGTCTCCTTCTCATTATTAATAAGACAGACAGTATTGCTGGTTTGGTCAATTTAGATAGACCACATGTCGAGATTTAATTGTTCATCAGTGTTATAATGGTAGCTTTCTACCATAAAATCGTTAATGTTGTTAATTAAGTTGGTGGGCTAGTTGGATGGAGATTTGGATTAATATCGAATTGCCCATTTAGACTGTGATTAATGATTAAATAGTTTAGTAAGTATTGACCCAAGTAGAGGTTAAAATTGATAAATTAAATTATGGTCAATGATTGAATTGTGATGCATAATTGCTAAATTGCTCGTAGTCCATATTATTTATATTGAATTTGATGATTAAATTATGATGCAGAATTGTCGAGCTGATTCATAATTGATGTTATTGATTGAATTTATTGACTAAGGTATAATTTAGAATGGTTGATTGGATTGTATCTAATTTTAATCTGATGTTGACTTAAAGACCGATTTATAATTTAGACTTGCTAAATTTAGATGGATAATCTATGCCGAAACAATTTGCAACTTGACATGCCCTGTTAGAATGGAACCCATGTTAAGTTAGAATCTAATCATGGACCGGTTAGCCTGGGTGATTGGTGGGGTAGGGGATGATGTCGTGTGGGCTGGTTTCACCCCTTTGTCTTCATCCTCTTGTGTCTCGTTGACCTTTTGTGTAGGGGTAGGTATAGTTTTCCAGTCACTATTCAGTTCCTAGCGTGTAAGAGTTTCCTAGAGTCCTTAGTCCTGATAGCTTATGTTGTGTCGAGGTTATTGACGCGTTTAACACCTGGGAATGACATGATTCCTGATGTGGGGATCATGGTGTGCCTTGTGGGATAGCGGTGAACGAGACCTTGGATGGAGTCAATGCGTTCAGTGTGAGTTTGTCAAGTGTTGCAAGTTGCTTTGTGCCTAGGTTGAACTTCTTCAGGCGTTATGTAGGTGCGCCTTGAAGTTATTGTCTTTCTCATCTAGGCCATTGTGTAGGGATGGGGAGGTTTTCCCTCAGGTTGTAGGTGTGGCCGTGTTGTGTCAGATGGGTAGTCGATCCTCCATGTTATTCTGTGCATGTTTTTCCCAGTCGCCCTTATGAATGTGTGTGGAGCCTTAATTGTTGTTATCTATTCTATGGCCGTCGTGATCGCCGTCATCCATGTCATCTAGTTGTAATTGTTATGGTTCTCCTGTTATTGTCAAAAAAATTTGCACTGTTGTTTTGCTTGTAGTCGTAACGAAGGGGAACGTTACATATGGTATCAAAGTGGGTTCAACCCTGTGACTGTGGATCACGAGGCTTTCTAATGCAGTAAATATGTGTGTATTAACCCTTTCATTAAGTAAAAACCTTAACGTGTCCTCATGGAGATCGCATTTAGAGGGCGCCCTGAGGGTCCACAATGCGCAATAGCTAGTATTGTTAGCTTCCTCCTAGATCTCAAGAGAGATGAGTTCTAGGATCTATGGGTGTCACGAATAGTAGTGTCATCGAATCATAGTTGTAGAGCAAGGCGTGTGCTTCACACTTCGCATTTACGACCTCCTGCATCAAGGTCCACATGGTGGTCTTTCCACTGAAGGGGAGCGCTCTTTATGGCGGAAGACGCTCCTGCCCCTTTTGAACCTAGCCATCGGTGATGTGTCATGGGAACTATTCGAGGGACGGTTCCAGGAGAGGTATGTTTCTAAGGAATTCGTTAAGTGTCAACTCAATGAGTTCGATTCCTTGCGACAAGGTAGCCGCACGGTGCCCGAGTACGAGGCCCGTTTTGGAGCTGCTTCGATATGTTCTGCACCAATTTACCCAGAAACTTAAGGTCAAGAAGTTCGATTTTGGCCTTATTGCTAGAATTCGGCTTCTACTTCGTGTACCAGTATTAGTAGACCAAAGAAAGTGTGTTGGACGTGTGGGGAGCCACACTACCAGCGCGACTTCTCGGTGGAGAGGACTAGAGCATCCATATCAGTCGGACCCACTACCGTGGGAGATATGGGCAAGGCCGATTGAAATCATGAAGCGGTGAATAACCACCAGGTAGAGCATCAGTCGACTGTGCTTGAGATGACAAGTGTCATCATTGACCAGACCCTCGGGAGCCAAACAAAGGGTTGGAGTAAAGGTTACGGGCTGTAGCCTTAATCAGGGAGATTTTTTCACAAGGGCCAACTTGTACGTCACGATCGTGGGATCTTATGATGTTGCAACTGGTATGGACTGGCTGGAATTGCATGAGGCGATACTCAATTGTAAGACGAAATGGTTGAGCTTGGTCAATGATGAGGGACAGAGACGTGTGATTGTAGGACAGAAGCAGGGAGTTTCCCTTAGGTTCATCTCTTCTTTACAACTACGAAAGAGCATGCGCAAGGGGTGGAATTTTTATCCGATCCTTGCGTTAAACGAGAAGAGATTTTTGGAAGGTTTAGAACACCTTCCGGTGGTGAGAGAGTTTGTGGACGTATTTCTGAAGGAGTTACCTGGGATGCTGCCGGAGAGGGAATAAGAGTTTACTAGACCTAAAAGCAGGAACAAAACCAATAGCTAGAACGCCTTATCGGATTTCAACCCCAAAGTTACAGGAGTTGAGAATGCAACTGAAGAAGTTGTTGGACCTGGGACTGATACATCCTAGTGTGTCACCATGGGGTGCACCTGTTATTTTCATACGAAAGAAGGATGGTTCGTGGAGGCTCTGCATTGACTACCGTCAATTGAACAAGGCCACGATCAAGAATTAGTATCTGTTGCCGAGGGTTGATGATCTATTCGATCAAATGAAGGGAGCGATAGTGTTCTCAAAGATAGATTTGCGATCAGGGTATCACTAGTTACAGATTAAGGAAGATGACGTCCCTAATACCACCTTTAAGACAAGGTTTGGACATTATGAATTTACTGTTTTACCGTTTGGACTAACAAATGCCCTAGGGGTATTTATGAGTTTGATGAATGGGGTGTTCTGCAAGTACTAAGACAAGTTCGTCCAAGTATTCATTGACAATATTTTGATTTACTCTTGGATGATGGAGGAGTATGACGAGCACTTGCGCTTGGTACTATAGTGTCTGTGAGGGCACAAATTGTATGGGAAGTTATCCAAATGCTCATTTTATCATTTGAATATCCACTACTTAGGGAACGCCATCTCCGGTGAAGGTATCATTGTGGATCCAGCAAAGGTCAAGGCTATTATGGAATGGCCTGCGCCGACGAATGTCTCGGAAGTGTGTAGCTTCATGGGTTTTGCAGGATACTATTGACAGTTCGTCGAGGCATTTTCGAAGATAGGAAATCTGATCATCGAATTGCAGAAGAAAAACAAGAAGTTTGTTTGGACCGATAAATGCGTGGGAGCATTTTGGAGGCTTAAGGAGTTTTTTAAAACAACACTGATACTAAAGGTCTTGGACATGGACGTCGAATTCTTGGTATGCACTGACGCATCCAAGGAAGTCTTAGGCAGAGTCTTGATGCAAGATGGACGAGTGATCGCTTACATTTCGAGGAAACTGATAAGGCATGAAGAGAACTACATGACGCATGATTTGGAGTTGTTAGCCATCATATATGCCTTGAATGTTTGGAGACACTACCTTGTTGGACGAAAATTTGAACTAAAAACTGACCAATATAGACTACAACACATCTTTACGCAAAGCGACCTGAACATGCGACAACGACGTTGGTCAGAATTTCTTAGCGAGTACGACTTCGAGATTACTTACATAAAAGGAATAGTGAACTAAGTGGTAGACACATTGAGTTGGAGACCACACATCTTTTCAGTGCTGCCTCTCTAGACGATTCTACGTGAAAAGATTCTAACTTTATAGCGTGACGATGACTGGTACAAATAGGTCGAGGGTTTTATTGGAAAAAACACAATGATGGTACCACGATTGAAGGATTTTCATTTGATAGTGATGGTTTATTGAGGTTTAAAAATCAGATCTATATGTCGTCGAACGACGAGTTGAGGATGTTGATCCTGAGCGAGGCTCATAAAGAAGTTTACATGGCTCACCCGGGAGTCATGAAGATGAGGGTAGACCTTAAACCCTTATTCTTATGGAAGGGAATGAAGGTAGACATAGTCAACTATGTGGCCATATGTCTAGAATGTCAGTAGGTAAAGGCTGAACATAGACACCCAACAGGATTACTACAACCACACACTATTCCAGAATCGAAATAGGAGGTTATTTCTATGGATTTTATTGTTGGATTGCCACTGACGGCATGAAGACATGACTTGATTTTCTTAGTAGTAGACACTGTGATGAAGAGTGCTCACTTTGTTCCTGTGCAGATGACGTATCAAGCACCTGAATTAGCTAGAGTTTTCATCAGTGAGATTGTGAGGCTACATGGCGTGCCTAAGAGGATTATATCTGATCGAGAATCGATGTTTCTTGGACGATTTTGGATGAGTTTCTAAGAGGCCTTGGGAACCCAACTTAAATTTAGTATCGCGTATCACCCGGAGACTGACAGACAGACCGAACGAATGAACCTGTCCTTGGAGGACATGTTGTGCATTTACATGATGGACCAACAAAAGGGTTGGGAGGAATTCTTTCCACAGGTGGAGTTCACTTACAACAACATTTATCAGAGAACCATTATGATGGCACCTTTCGAGTTTCTCTACGAGCGACCGTGTCAGACACCTTTGAGTTGGGATCGACTGGAGGATAGGGTCTTAGTGGGACCAGAAGCGATCCAAGAAATGGAAGAGAAAATGAAAACAATAAGACAAAGGATCCAGGAAGCGTAGGATCGATAGAAGAGTTATGTCCATGTGCGTCGTGTCGACCATAGTTACAATGTGGTGATCGAGTATTCTTGCGGTTGAAACTGCATAAGAGTTCGATCTAGTTGGAAAAAGGGGATAAAACTATCTCCTAGGTTCATGGTAACCTACGATATTGTGGAAATGAGAGGTGATATTGTGGAAATCATGTGAAGGTAACCTACGATATTGTACAATGTATTGCACGTCTCTATTGAGACTTTATGATTAGTGATCCTTCACATGATTTTCCTTGAGCACCTTGCGGGTGTTAGACGAGGGTGTGCTCATGGCTGAGCCGATCCACATCTTTGATCATTGCATCCAACAGCTACGACGTCGAACAATAGATCAGGTCAAGGTCCAGTTGGTCAACTATAGTCTGCACTCGGCAACCTGGGAGGACGCATATGATATGCGCCAAAAGTTTCCATTTTTGTTTGATAGATAAACTTATAAGACTGTGATATACTTTATTTTAGCATTTATACCGTGAAACTTTGGGACAAAGTTTAGACCAAGAGGGGGTGTATGTAACATCCCTCTCTGGCACACTGAGCAAACTTATTCTTTAAGGACACTTTCTCGCAAGTGATCCGGATTATTATGTTTTTAAAACATTTGATTTTGATTATGAGGTGTTATGGGTTGATGACATGTTGTTTTACAACATTGGCATAGACAAGTGCTATTGACTCGGTTTACTGAGTGTGCAGTATTTTGGACCTCGAGGATGCAAAGGCATCGATGGAACCCCTGGACTCTGGATTGATTCGAGGAGTGTACCATTGGGGTTTGACTATTTTACTGTGATATTAGTGCATCTGATTAGATGATATGATATGGATATGTTCTGACATGATTTGTTAATGATCCAAGCTGACAATACCTTGCCGAACAGACTCACATATGGACTAATGGGGTCACGCATGACTACTAGAGATGTTGAGGGAGAGGTGTGGACAACAACCTTGCCACAACCTACTAGCACTCCCTCCGTGGCTCTAACTGTAGGTTAACATTTACCTAGTTCGAGAGGACCCACGATGTCATGAGGGCAGACTATGCCAGTCGCTCATGATGATTCTAAGGGGTGTGCAATAAGGCAGGGGCCTTATTCCTTATAGGCCCTTGGTCTCCCACAAGTTCACCTGGCGGAGTATTGAATCCAGGGGTTATTGTTGTCTACCAAGTCAGTCAAGAGGCAAGTGGCACCCTTGGAGCACATGGTGCATCCTGAAGGGAACGTCGCACAAGAAAAATGGAGAGAGGTGAGTGGCACTCTTGGAGCACGTAATGCATCCTGAAGGGCACGTCGCGCAAGGGAAGAAGATTAAGGCGAGTGGCTCCCTTGGAGCACCTAGTGCATATTGAAGGGCACGTCGCATTGTTGATGATAGAGAAATGAACCTATATGGCCTTAGGATGGATAATGTGTTAAGAAATTTTAAAACAAATTCCCTAACCAAATGTCGCCCAATACGGAAATTTAAGGTTTAAGTCTAAACTATGCTAGTGGTAAATCTTTATCTCTCTATAAAAATAATAATAATAATAATAATAAAAAACCACATAAATAATAATTATGATTTTCATTAAATCTTGTAACATGAAGGGAGTAAGAAATTAATTGTTTCAAAAAAAATCTGTTGGATTAAAATTTAAAAGGGGAATTAATTGTTTTATTACTTTGATAATTTAAAATATACTAATTAAATGAGAAAAGGGAAAAATGGTTAATTTCCACACCTTCCTTTTTGAGTTCTAAGTAAAAGGGGAAAGAGGGAAAATCTAAAATATTAGGAAACTAGGAAAAGAGGTAAACATAAAAAGGGAAAAAGAGGAACATAAGGGAAAAAGCGGAAAGTCAAACTTAGTAAAGAATCTACCATTTAAGAGATTTCTAATTTAAATTGAATTAACAATTTAATAATAGGGAAAGCCATTAAAACCTGTAAGAGGATTTGGGAACACCTAGGAGTGATTCTAGGAGTAACTCTAGGTGGGTGAGGGAAATAAAGATAATTAATTAATTAAAGAAATTAAATTATGGAGCTATGTAGGGGATGGGGGACACTTGTATGGAGAAGAAATTTTAGGAATTTATTTTTTAAAACTTTAATTAAATGAGATTTTAGGAAAGAAAGGAATTTTGAAACTCTATCGAATGAAGGAAGGAGAAGGATGAAAGATCTTCTTCTGTTGTGTAACGTTACACTGTAGAATTATCCACTTGACTGACTTAACTTATGGGAGTTGGGATACCCATTTCGGTGAGGACTGGTAGCTCGGCCTTGCGAGGTGAGCTGGGAGCAAGTTGAAATCTTTGGATAGTGAATGTGTGGCCCCTTTGCAGCTCGTGGGGCTAAGGGGGAAGAAGAGTACCCCTAGCATTGGCTGGGAGGTACCAGTGAAGTCTCGCTGATTGGAAATAAGGAGTTGCACGGAGCGCGTGGGATGTCACTTAGAGGGGGCGATCAGGAAACGGTACGATTTCTTCGTTTGTATGGTAAATTGTTTTAGAACTTATGCTTGAATCTACATTTTTACTTAGGTAAGTGAACTATTTGTCTAGATGTTTTTCTGAAATTTTCTTAGCCTAGCTCGATGACAGATTAACTCCCATGGATTCATTTCCCTGCATGTCTTGACCACCTTGCTATGTTGATTCTGACCTTCGTGGTTTTTTAGCCTTCGTCCCTAGCTCACTAGTCCTCGCCTGAGCAGTCGGCCAGGAGCCTTATCTACGGTCGTCGCCTTAGCATTAAAAGACCTATGGAACTCAACACCCTTCTTTCCTGTGTGAGGATTATGAGCGAAGATTGAACCTGCTAGCTGTCTACCCTTGATGTTTGTCCCTCACTGATTGTTGATTCTGCCCTCTGGAAATGACCTCTGCGTGTGGATTATCTTGCGTCCTGGTTGGTTTTCTCTATGCCTTGATGGATAGAACCCCTGCAATCATTCCATGACTTTTCCCATTGGATCCTTGCATTCTCTTATTGTTGTCTACGTTGTATTGGGGTTATAGCATTGGAAGCACGAATTGATTCCCTGTCTGCAAATTTTGGGTATTCTGGCAATGAAGAAAAAAAACGCAATGGTTTCATGTCTGCCCCTTTTTTATTTTTAGTATTCTGGGAATGGAAAAATGAATTGATTTCATGTCGAAATTTATGTATTGGTCTCCTGGAATGGAAAACGTTTTTGTTTGATTTTAATGTTTGCATTATATTTGTATCCTGGCATTGGAAAAACCAAATCATTTCCCCTGTCTTTGTTTTTTTTTATATAATTGATATCTTGGTAAGGGAAGGGAATTTTGTCATTCTTGTTGCATTTTTATATAATTGATATCTTGGTAAGGGAAGGGAATGTTGCATTTAACATCCAGGAAATGAAAAAGGGAAGTCACAATTTTCCATTTAAAAATGTGTATGAATTTGCTGTGAATGCCTACGAATTGCAAACTAAATGGTGTTGCGTTTATTCTTATGAATGCCAACGAAATGAAAATTACTTAACACTGCGTTTTTCCGGATTACCAACCACGTTTTTTCCCTTCGAAATGTTGATCGTTTTGTCGATTGATTGCTCACGAATTTTTACTATTTAAATGAATGACAGAGTTGTTGTAAACGCCCATGAATTGATGCTAAAAATCTTGACTGAATTTGTTGTTGCACACCCTCGAATTGTTGTTAAAACATATGACTTTGTCCCTGCCTTAATTGACCACGATTTGGCCTTCAAATGTGACAACATTTTTCCTTTAGTTGGTGTATGTGTTTTGCTGCCGATTGACCACGTCTTTCCATCTAAATTGGAATGCGTTGTTGGGATTGGGCACGAGTTGCCACCACTGTGTACTGCGTGTTGCTACCATTTTATTAATTTCCTTGTACAGTTTTATTAATTGCCTTTATTACATTTTTATTATAGTTTAATTTCAGTTTTATTACTTGCCTTTATTAGAGTTTCATTACAGTTTTATTACCGTTTTATTACAAGTTTTATTAATTGCCTTGTACAGTTTTGTTAATTTTCTTTATTATAGTTTTATTACAGTTTAATTACAGTTTTATTAATTGCCTTTATTACAATTTCATTACAGTTTTATTACAAGTTTTATTAATTGCCTTGTACATTTTTATTGCTGTTGCTACAGTTTTATTACAGTTAATGATATATTAATTGTCTTGCTATAGTTTTATTTATTGCCTTGTCAACATTATATGGATTGTTATTGTTACCTTAATTGCCCTGCCAATGCTTTACTAATGGTTATGTTAATTAAAGCATTAATTGCATTGTCTTTTCTATCTTACTCGTTATGATAATAGTCATGAGAATGGCCTTGTTTTTTCTCTATTAATTATTTGATAACAGTTATGTCAACTGCCTTGTCGTTTTCTATATTAATGGTCAGGTAACAGCTATGTTAATTGCCTTGTTAATTAATACAGCTAAGTTAATAGTTAGCAGTCTCCTTCTCATTATTAATAAGACAGGTAGTATTGTTGGTTCGGTCAATTTAGATAGACCACATGTCGAGATTTAATTGTTCATCATTGTTATAATGGTAGCTTTCTACCATAAAATCGTTAATGTTGTTAATTAAGTTGGTGGGCTAGTTGGATGGAGATTTGGATTAATATCGAATTGCCCATTTAGACTGTGATTAATGATTAAATAGTTTAGCAACTATTGACCCAAGTAGAGGTTAAAATCACTAAATTAAATTGTGGTCAATGATTGAATTGTGATGCATAATTGCTGAATTGTTCGTAGTCCATGTTATTTATATCAAATTTGATGATTAAATTGTGATGCAGAATTGTCGAACTGATTCATAATTGATGTTATTGATTGAATTTAATGACTAAGGTATAATGTAGAATGGTCGATTGGATTGTATCTAATTTTAATCTGATGTTGATTTAAAGACCGATTTATAATTTAGACTTGCTAAATATAGATGGACAATCTATGCTGAAACAATTTGCAACTTGATGTGCCCCGTTAGAATGGAACCCATGTTAAGTTAGAATGTAATCATGGACTGGTTAGCCTGGGTGATTGGTGGGGTAGGGGAGGATGTCGTGTGGGCTGGTGTCACCCCTTTGTCTTCGTCCTCTTGTATAGTCTCCCAGTCACTATTCAGTTCCTAGCACGTCAGAGTTTCCTAGAGTCCTTAGTCCTGATAGCTTATGTTTCACCAAGGTTATTTACACGTCTAACACCTGCAAATGACATGATTCCTGATGCGGGGATCATGGTGTGCCTTGTGGGATAGCGACGAACGAGAACTTGGCCGGATTCAGTGCATTCGCTGTGAGTTTGTCAGGTGTTGCAAGTTGCTTGGTGCCTAGGTTGAACGCCTTCAAGAGTTAGGTAGGTCTCCCTTGAGGTTATTTTCTTTCTCGTATAGGCCGTTGTGTAGGGATGGGGAGGTTTTCCCTCAGCATGTAGGCGTGGTTGTGTTGTGTTAGACGGGTAGTCGATCCTCCATGTTATTATGTACATGTTTTTCCCAGTCACCCTTATGCCTATGTGTGGAGTCTTAATTTTTGTTGCCTATTTTACACACATGGTGCTCGTCGTCAGTCATGTCGTCTAACTGTAATCGTCGTAGTTCTCCTGTTATTGTCAAAACATTTTGCACTATTGTTTCTCTTGTAGTCGTAACGAACGGGAACATTACAATGTGAGTATTTTGGAGATTCTATGTCCATCTTGTTTGTGAATATCTATAGCATTGAAATAGAAATTAGTAAATAATGTTTAAATTATTAAACTAATTTTTTTTGAAAACAAAGTAACAACACTAATAGCTTTCATTTTCAATCTCATAAACGTCCACCTGACAACAATGTTGGACTTCAACAAGTGGTATCCATTTTTAGACATGTGGTGTTAATAACAATTGATTGGATTCATGGCTCTATTGGATTTATTAAATGGACACAAGCATATTTATTGAATAAAGAAAAAGAAATATAAAAAATAAAAAATCCATGAATGAAAAAATTATAATCATGTTTTTTTAATTTTAGGTTTGTAACAATGAAGATTTTTAGAAATAGTAAAAAAATAAAGTATATATATTTTAGACATATGGTGTTAATAACAATTGATTGGATTCATAGCTCTATTGGATTTATTAAATGGACACAAGCATATTTATTGAATAAAGAAAAAGAAATATAAAAAATAACAAATCCATGAATAAAAAAATTACAATCATGTTTTTTTAATTTTAAGTTTGTAACAATGAATATTTTTAGAAATAGTAAAAAAATAATGTATATATTTAACTGCTTTGAAAAAATTGAAAGAAGATGAAAACCTAGAAAATCTAATTAGTTAATTATAACTGAAGTAAAATTCAATTTGTTAATTATAACTTCATTTACTTATATATTATTTTTTTCATATATATTTTATATAACAATAAAAATATGATAATTTTTAAATATTTAAAAAAATATGAAAATTAATCATAAATTTTACATCATAATTTTAATTTATGAAAAAATTTGAAAAAAAAAATGTGTTACTTAAATTAAATACATAAATATAACTATCTAATTAGAAAATACAAAAATTAAATTAGACTATACAAAACTTACATATAAAAGTAAATAAGTTATAATCATGTTTTTTAATGTTAGGTTTGTAACAATGAAGTTTTTTATAAATAATTAAATATTAAAGTATTTAGGTAACTACTTTGAACGAATATTTTTACCAATAATAAAAGAATAAAGTATGTAGGTAACTACATTGAATATATTGAAAGAAGAAAAGGCAAGAATCCAATTAGTTAATTATAATTGAAGTAAAATCTAATTTATTAATTTTAACTCCATTTATTTATATATCATTTTTTCATATACATTTTATATAACAATAAAAAATAAAAAAATTAAATATATAAAAATTAATCATAAATTTTATATTAGAATTTTAATTAATAAAAATATTAAAAATAAATAAAATGTTAATTGAATTAAAAATATAAAACTACATATCTAATCAAACTATACAAAAAAATGCATTCTATAACATATAAGGGTATTTAAGCATATAATAAAAGTTTACATTCTATAACGTATAAGAGTATATAAGCATATAATTATATAAGTTATTGAATTGTGGTTTGAAATTTTAATTAGATTTTATAAAAAAAATTATTAAACACTACACAATATGTAATAATGCTTGTTTTTATTCAATTATTAATAGATTTTTTTTATTTTATGACATTTGAAAATTTTGGTATTATTAAGAAAATATTATATTAAATATGTAAGTTTAATGGTTAAGAATATGAGTTTTACAAGAACACTATTTTGTTAGCATTCTTGACATTTACACTAAATCCAATCCATCTTCCTTGTCTTTTTTATCTACATCTGAACTATTTTTACGACATAACAAAATTTATCTTTTTACCTTACTAGTCCTCAATCTTAGAAGTATATAGGAGATCATGCACTAACTAAGGAAGAAGATTGACTAGTTGATTGTCGTGGAATGAGTCCCATGTATCGAAAGGCTAAAGAACTATTCCCTTTACTTCATAATGCAATGTAATAAAAGCTACAAGCCTTCATGGTGAACTAGTGGCATCAAGACACAAAAATGACTTGAAAGGAGGAATGTGATTTTGATATAAGAGAAAGATAGGTTGACTTATTGCATAAGATGCTAGAATTTATTTGATACAAAATCATATGAAATGGATCTAACCTAGAACTCAAACCCAAAAACAAGAAAGAAAATTAAGAAAGAAAGAATAGCGTAGAATCAATACAAAATGAGGGTGTCCTCACCCAACAAAACACCTAAGGAAGAAAGAGACCCAAGAACTCTTAACCATATAGCTCAAAATATGATGGTGGATCCTCTCTATATTCTGTGGATGCATGCAATATATGCTTAATTAATGGTGCATAACCAAGTTTTGAGTGTATGCATGCATATATGCTCAAAATATCAACTACAACGTCTTTGTTCTTTTTTATCTAATTTGCTTCTCATGCACTTACTTCCATAACATTTATTATCAGAGAAATAATATCTTTGACTCCTCTTTTTTTACTCAAACGATGGGTTCTCTAGAGGTCATGCTCCCACCCCACATGCCCTCTTCACCTTTTTGGGGTTTCTTAGCCTTGTGCCAACTTAGAGTATTGAATATGTGGGTTCCCTTGAGGTTATTCCTCCACCCCAATTTCCTTCTCTTAGTTGTTTATCTTTTCCATTGGCCCCACCCAGCAAAATAGTATTCAACACACCTCTCCATTTGGTATGTTAGGTTCAGTTCCCACCCACATCTGGTCACCTTTTGGGGTTTTAGATATTTCCATCCCACCCTAGTAATTCCTATTATGTTGTGTTCCATATCCTTAGCTCTTGCTCAAAATTTGGCAACATCCCTCTCATATTCTTAGCTTCATATATTAGATTCCATTATTAGATGAAAGCCTCAAAAACTCCTTAACCTAGGGTTTCCACTCTACTTCTCTTCATCTCTTACAGATCATATCTCTTAATGGTTCCTCACAAAACTTGAAATTACTTTGATGAAGAAAATCCCAATTTATACAATGTGGTGTAGGAATTGGCCAACACCCTTACTAAATCCCTAAGATGCCAACCTAGGGATTCCATGTTTACTTTCTAGATAGACACTAGAATCTCATCACCTAAATATGGTAGCCAAATGGATGGAGATTTTTCCGATTCCTGGATCCATAGTCTTGCTACCTACTTCCAAAATTTCCTAGGCATGATAGAATAACAATGCCTCATCCTTGTTGGTAACCAATTAGAGAGAATTTCTCAAGCCTAGTGGGAGTCTCACCAAAATTTTGTTCAGTTATATGTTGAAATCAATGTAGAGTAGGCTACTAGTGACACTCCTACTAGGATTTGACAAGTCAACACATACCCACTATGTCACCTAAACAAACATGAACACATTAATGAGCTATTGATTAGTTTTTTTTCTTTTTATTTTAAACGGTCACACAAAAATCAAGGGATTTTTTTGCACGGAGTGTGTAGAAAAAGAAGGATAATGTTTGCACATTAGAAGATGGTCAAATGATGGGTTGAATTGGATAAGTGTGTCATGCCCCATATTATTATTAAATAAATAAATTAGTATAATAAATTATCATAAATGGATCATAATAAGTACTTAAAAATAAATATTTGTGCAATAAAGAAAGGGGTAAAATAAGTAATGGTAATTTATGGAAAAAAACCCTAAAATAATATAAAGAAAGAATTACATAATGACACGTGGACCATAGGGATTGATTTCTTTATCATGGATCGATTCTATATAAGGGAAGGGAAGAAGGGGAAAAATATGATCTCTCTCTTTAGCTTGGGCTATAGAGGACAAGGATAAGAAGGGTTGGTCTAGTAGTGGATTGACAACTCGGGGGTGACATGATGATGAATAATTAAAGTAACGAGGTTTATAGTTGGGCGGAGATTCATCCGTCACTTTTTTTTATGGATGGCTAGATCAAATATCAAGGTATTTCTATGTTTCTAAATTCACTAAATTACAGGTATGTTGGTTTCTTCATTGTAGGTTATAAGTTCCTCACCTCTCACTGGTCTTATGAGTTAAGTAAACTTTTATTGAAGTTTCTCTATGTTAGAAATCAATAGTTTTTTGAATTGATATATTTTATGGGTAACTTTTGTATTTATTTTTATTAGTAGATCAAGCCATTACATATGGTATCTAAGCCTGGTTTCAACCTTTAAATCCTATGGACCTTCCCAATTAGGTTAGAAAAAAATAGGGATATGGATTAATCCTTAAGAGTAGCACTATATCCTTGGCCATATTTGAAAATAAAGGTTGAATATAGATCTGACATCGTAGATAAATAGAGATATGGAATAAATCTCAAATGGTATATCTAAAATGTAAAAGTAGAATATAAATGTAAAATTGTAGATCTAAAAATAAAAATAGATCTAGAATAAAGTTGGATATAAATTTGGGATGGTGTATCTAAAATATAGATCTAAAATAAAGATAGGATATAATCTAGAATGTAGATTTGAGATATAGAATCTCTATAATAAAAATGAAATAGTAGATCTAAAATAAACCTATAGTATAAATCTATGGTAGATCTAAATAATTCAATGTATAAATGTATTGAGATTTATTTATGGAGAACAAACTGCAAATAAATAGGAAAGGAGTTTTAGGACAATGGTAAATTAAAAAAAATAAAAATAAAGCAATATAATTTAGATTGATTTTATTTTTAGTTAGAAAAAAAAAATCCCTCACTTATATTTTTGGATATGTGTTATGTATAATTACAACAGTTTTCAAATAAAGTTGGATATGTAGCTATATATAAGATTACAACAGTTATCAGATAGAGTCGTGTAGAATTATCCATGTAAAATTGTGGTCATTTGGAAAATTGAAAAATACATACATGTTACATTTATCCAATTCACATTTACTCTGTATACAATTCCATCAATCCAAAAAATTGAATAAAAGACACATACATGTTAAAATACTTATAGTTCAATTCTCATTTACTACTTTATGTATATAATGTAAACACTCTCCATATACTAGGCTCAACCCAACTTATTTTGGAGAACATATGCCATGACCTTGCCACACAATATCAATTTGAAGCTTGCATTTATCCCAATTCATCAAAAAGAGAATGATTATATTTTCCCATAAATTAAGACTTTCTTTATTTAGTATAAAATATTTTTTAATTCATTTTTAAATATAACTCATTAATTCGGTTTTATTTTAATGTCCATTATTTATTATTAGTAAAAAGTGTGTAGTGTGCTATAATAAGTAAAAATAATATAATTTCAAAGTTTCGAATATGATATGGTATTCTATATTTAATAAAATAAGTATTTTAAGGTTTATAAGAAAGGAAGGCATGCGAGATTGATGTCTTTATAAATTTAAAAATAAAACATATATTTTAACAAGATTTCATGGTAGCAGAGTCCTTGTCAGGTTGGGATGGGAGTAAATGTGACCTAGTACAGATACATGGCTAGAAAGTTGAAATATATTGAAATACTTTTATACATAGGAAATATGTACTTTTGTAATGGATCGCGGGTTGTCGGGGTGGCGATATACAAAAATCACCGACAATTGTGCGATATAGAAATTAGGGCTCAGATGTTCTCTACATTACAAAAATCGAGGAGTGGAGTTGTAGACTATAGAAATTCATAAGAAATAAAAAAATTATACATATGAAATATGTACTTGTATAAATTAGATATTTAGTTTTATACATACAAAATTTATACTTTTATAAAGTATGGGGAAGAGATTTTATAAAGGATGCAGGGAGCCCTCATTGCATACTTAGCCAGTTTTTGGATCCCGGGTTCTCGGGCTGTCGGGTTCAAAATTGGGCCTCTGATGTTTCGTGGCCTACAAATAGCACCGATAGTTTCGCGATATACAAAATGACAGGCAGAGTTTAGTTTTCTTTAAAACTAAGGCTTTTCTTGAACAAAAAAATATAGCATTCCCGAATTAGTTTTCTTTGCACACATTTTATAGAGCATGCATGGAGAGGTCATTTAATACTTCGACAGTTTTTTGATCGCGGGTTCTCGGGCTGGTGGTTTCAAAAAATGGTTCTCTGTTGTTATGTTCCCTAAAAAAAAAATCGAGAGTTCCACGATATAGAAATTGACAAGTGGCATTACGTCTGTTACATATCTCTGGAAATTACATCAACATCATTGAATACCAAAAAATTAGCATACAATAGGAGACAAGAAATGTAGCATATTTGAATTAGTTTTATTTGGAACAAACAAGAAAGGTTCCTGGAAACCAAAAATTTAGTATACAATAAGGGCATTTTCGAATCAATTTTCTTTGTAATTTATCAAAAATTAATAATCTCTGTTACATGTTTCAGGAAATTGGCAGGTTCAAAATTGAGTCTCTAATGTTCCGTGGACTACAAATAGCACCGACAGTTCTGCAATATACAAAATGAAAGGAGGAGTTGTGGACTATAGAAATTTACAAAAAATTAATGTTTGTTATACAATAGAATAGTAATAACATTTTCCCAAATTAGCTTGCTTTAAAACAAAGGATTTTCTTGGAAAAAAAAAGATATAGCATTATTGAATTAGTTTTCTTTGTACACGTTTTATAGAGCATGTAGGGAGCGGTCATTCCATACTTTGCCAGTTTTTGGATCGCGGGTTCTCAGGCTAGATGTTTCAAAAATTGGTCTCTGTTGTTCCGCGCCCTACAAACAACATTGAGAGTTCGCAATATACAAATTGAGAAGAGGCGTTGCGAACTATACAAACTTATTATAAAATAAATAATGTTTGTTACATATCCCTGAAAATTACATCAAAATTTAAAAACTCAACATCATTGAAGACCCAAAAATTAGCATACAATAGGGGACAAGAAATGTAGCATATCCGAATTAGTTTTATTTGGAACAAACAAGAAAGGTTCATGGAAACCCAAAATTTAGTGTACAATAAGGGCATTGTCGAATCAAGTTTCTTTGGAATTTATCAAAAATTAATAATGTCTGTTACATGTTTCTGGAATTTTAAATGTGTTTTTCATAGAGAATGGGATTGGGTCTCCCACGGACCATAAAAATAAATAAGTACAAACCTCCCGTTTCGTACGACAACAAACCTCTCATAACAAGTGCAATTTTTATCTTTTTATTTTTTATTTTTTTAGTGTGTGTGTGTGTACAAGGGTAATAAAGACATTATACTCTACATCGCAACACGACGATGAACATGATGCATGCAACTGCGACAAAAACATAACGACCTAAGACAAACATCAAGCATATGGAAGCAAAGAACGACAATCAATCGACGAAAAAATAAGACTGACTACCCGCCGGTCCTACCCTGCAATGGTTAGGACCTCTAGGACACATAAGAAATGCTCAAGCCTAGGTTCCCATCGATTTTGACCATTTAAGGTCTCAGGGATGGTGACTGTTCTAAGGAACAAGGAGGTGTCTACATCCCCTCCCAAAACAACAAGTCCAAGTTGACTAAGCTAATGACAACATCAAGATCGTCGAGGGCACCTTCTCCCACTTAAAAATCAAAATTTCATAAATCCTTCAAGAATATTTAAACTCGACCTTAATATAGTCTTTTACATAAATTAGACATTGAAAAGTTTTATTTACGCCCATAATGGAAAACTATGTTATCTTAAATACAATAGCATATTATACACACTTACACTCTAACTGTTATAGTAAGGGAATCTAATGAAGGAATTATCTAATGAAGGTATAACTTTGATTACATACTTCCAATAAAAATCCAAATCTTAAAGGTTTTCAAAAATAATTAAAAAGGTATTTTATTTAACATAAAAATTGACATATCTGACATTAGAATCTGATGATAAATTTAACTTTAAATCTCGCCTCCAATAAAATCTTATATCCTTTTTAATAATATGTAAATATAACCAAAGTATTTTACTTAGGACGAACATTGGTATCACAATCAATGGTAAAACTAAGTCTATTAGAGGATATCCTTAAAACAAATTCATTTGCGCAATTCTAAATTACAAGTGTCAACAGAGTACCATCTAAATCAACATATAAAGGACATTACTAAGAAAGTCTAAATCTTCGACTGGAATAATAATTAAAAATATAATTAATCATTAATTGAAATCTAACTACCCTGTCTAAATTATAAACTAGCCAATCATTATAAACTTGCAATATTTTTAAATTGGAAATGAAATGAAGCATGTACCCAACAACACATAAATATGACAAAGGCAGGGTATAAAAATAAAGAATTTTCACTTGCAATATTTTTAATTAGAAATCATTACATCAGTTGTCCATCAATAATTAAAATAAAACCGTCAGCCACTGAATCTAGAAAACAGTTTTTCAATTTCACAAATAAAGAAAAATGTGAGATATTCTAGTGTGGTAAATACATTCCAAAAATTTTGAAAACACTTTTTCAATTTAGAAGAATATCCATGAAAGGTAATTTGAAATGTTCAATTCCTCATTAGAAATTTTTTCACGGCAGATGTGGCTTGCTTAGAAGAAAATAACTGGCAATTATTGTCTAAAAATATAAGTGGCAGTCATCAAGGGAGGGTGGTTCAATGCAAATCAAAAG
>JZKD02S1675558.1:62415-130841 GCA_000966675.3 Picea glauca
TTCTTAACATATTATTCTTCCTAAGGCCATCTAGGTTCATCCCTCTATCATCGACAATGTGACATGCCCTTCAGGATGCACTAGGTGCTCCAAGGGTGCCACTCGCCTCATCTCTTCCCTTGCGCGATGTGCCCTTCAGGAAACACTACGTGCTCCAAGGGTGCCACTCGCCTCTTCATTTTTCTCGTGCGACGTGCCCTTCAGGACGCACCACGTGCTCCAAGGGTGCCACTCACTTCTTGACTAACTTGGTAGACATCAATAACCCCTGGAGTCAATACTCCACCAGGTGAACTTGTGGGAGACTAAGGGCCTATAAGGAATAAGGCCCCCACCTTATTGGGCACCCCTTAGAATCATTGTGAGTGACTGTCGCAGTCTGCCCTCACGGCATCGTAGGTCCTCTCGAACTAGGTAATCGTTAACCTACAGTTCGAGCCACAGCGGGAGTACTAGTAGGATGTGGCAAGGATGTTGTCCACACCTCTCCCTCAACATATCTGGTAGTCGTGCGTGACCCCTTTACTTCATATTTGACTCAGGTCAGCAAGCTATTGTCAGCCTGCATCATCAAAAAACCATATTAGAATAAATCCATATCACATCATCTAATCAAACACGCTAATATCATAGTAAAAACAATGAAACCCCAGTGGCACACTCCCTGAATCAATTCGGAGTCCAAGGGGTTCCATCGATGCCTCTACATCCTAGAGGTCCAAATCCTGCACACTCAGTAAAAACCGAGTCAATAGCACCTGTCTATGTCAAGACGTAAAAACAACATGTCATCATAATGCCTCAATATCAAATCAAAAGTTTTAATAGCATAAAATTCGGATCACTTGCGAGCAAGTGTCCTCAAAGAAAAAGTTCGCTCAGTGTGCTAGAGAAGGATGTTACAGACGGTAGAGAGGAAGACCTGAAAAGAAGAAATTGGAAGTTAATAGTGTTTGGTTACAGTTTTCTATTGAAAGAGGACATTAGTGGATTGATAAAGAAGATAAGATGATAGAATAGACTTAAATTGGATTGATAAACAAAACAATATGGCAGTATAAACTTACTATGAATCCAATGTGTTTTTGTTGCTGTCATCAATGGGAATTGTATTCGTATTGATCGGTTGTTGCCCTTCCTTGACGAGGCTTTCCATTCTCTCTTGGAACCATTCTTTGATGTAGATTTTCATGGGGGTTGTGTTGGTTTCATCCCATATTTTCTATGTCGTAAAGGTCATTTTCTAATTTCCTTAGATCCATTGAAATACTATGCAGAATCTGTTCGATTTCTTCATTGTGTGAGGCATACTCCAGTACCTAGCACTCATGCTCATCTAGACGATGTTCAATTATACTGTACAACTTTTCGAAAGACAACCCCTTTAAAATATCAACTTGTTCCTTGAAGGCTTCTTTGGTGACTGACAAGGATTTGAGAATTAAGTTAGGATCTTGAACCTCATTGGTAGTTCTTGCTAAGTCCAACTGGAGCAGGCTTGTGAATAAATCTTCCTTTTCTGATGTGACTTGTTTACATGACTTGAAAATGAGTTGCAGGTTGTCAACTTTCTTTTGCTAGCATGCTTTTACTTTTTTGGTGCGCTTTCGCGAGGGGAGATTCTCCTGTCTTATTTTCAGTTTCGATCTATTGTTGACATATTTGGAAAAAGGGGCTAGTACCTGGTCACAAAAAAGTTGTGCATTTTTAAAATTTGTCTCCAATTGTTTCAGCAAATCATTGGCCTTCTTTCCAAAGGAAACTAAATTTTGCGATGTTTCCCAGGCTTCAGTAACTAGTTGCATTCTTTTGTTGATGTTATTCTCTATAAGGGATCTAGAGCATGCAGGGAGGGTAGAGGATACTTTCATCTTCATTGCAGTGGTAGCAGGCATGATTTTTCCCAAAGGACTGGCATATTCTAGAGTTGCAAGGAAAGCTTGCTCAAATTCGTTGAGGCATTGTTTCATATTGGCATTTTCTGTCTCAATTCCTCGAATGGAATCATGAAGAATGTCATCGGTTCCATAGTGAAATTGGCAGATTTGGGATGGCGACATTTCACTAAATTTAATCTATGTGTGAGATTTTCCTTTCATGTTTGTTACATCTCTCTTTTCAATGACCAGAATTTTAGATTGGCTATCAAAAATAGCGCTCTGGATTACGAAGGATTCATCTATGTCAAAAAATTCGGTGTCCGATATTTCCACCGTGGACGACCCAATTTTTTGCATGTGCTCAGATTCAATTTCAAGTTGCAGATTTCCACTTTCAATTTGAGATTCCTCCGCCTGTCGTGCATTGTTTTTTCTCTTCTTTGTCAGTGGAATTTTGTGAGAACTATCAATATTTATGCGAGGAGGGTTCTTATCTCTTCTTCCATTCGAATATTTTTGTGGTGATTTCTTACTGGGGTGGACCATCGAAGAAATGCTCCATGATTTAATTCTCTTGGGAGTGTTGGTGGGGGACTGGGTACTCTTCTCATTAGATACTTTTTCATGTTGTCTGTACAATTCAGTGGCACTTTGCAATCTCTCTACGTCACAATCGACAGATGTAGGATTGTTTTCGACATTGCTCCTATCTTGGGTCAGGCGTGTATGGATAAAAGAGGTGTTAAAGCCAACACCTAGTAAATGTTCTTGAAAAATTCCATTAGGGTCGAACCCTTTTAGCCTTTCAACGTACGTTAGGTTCAATTTCTTGAAATGGGTGGAAAACTCGTCAATCTTGTTGATGTTTCTGCACACGAAGTCTCCGACTTTCCAAGGCAGAGGAATGAACTTTGTTTTTTCTTGTCATGGAAAAATGCAACCAGTGGTTGTATTGCCTTGCTATTTCTGCAACAAACATCTTGTCCATGATGTGGCATGGAAGGAAGGTAGGATTTTCCTTAGAGCCAAAGACCATGAGGACACTGTGATTTTCCTCTTGCTCAAGTGTGCCCTTCCTATTCAAAAACTTGGTTTCCTAGAGAGACATCCGCAGAGCATCCCTGCCTAACAGTAAATCTATGAAAACTGAGACAAAGCCATTAAAAAATTCATAAAAAAATGGGATGCCTTGTGTCTCCATAGAGCCTCATGCTAGAATGTTACTGGGTCGAATCCACAGTTTATTTTATTGAAAAGAGAAAGTTTTGGAAATGGACAACAATACACAATTGCGAAAATCAAGTAGGATGACATATAAAATTTATTCGATTCTTTGAATCGTGACAACTAGGAGGAGAGCTCAATCAAAATTAGCTTCGCCCAATCGAACATGTATTTTCCCTTGAATGTGAAATACAAAATATAAATAATTATATGGGAAATGCTTGTTGTGGATGTCTGTCCCGTTATTCTTGTAACCAACCAAGCAATTTCCCGGAATGGATTTCTAAAGGAACTTACCTACAACCTTGTGATATCTTTAGGAACTGTTGTCGGGTATTTGAGGAAGTTCGCTAAGATGTCCAACCCGTTATGATGTTTTTCTAGAAACTGTTGGCAGTCTTGTCCTCTAAACGTCAATGTTGGTTTCAACAATTTTAACATCTCGCGGAAGAGTCGAGGCGATAAAGAAACAGGAGAATGGTCGTGCAGTGAAATAATTTGTTGGCATGGAATATATTTTTTGTTGCACCAAGAGACCACCTCCTTAGAGTCAAAAACCTTAGGAACACAACCTACACGAGCGATTCCAGAGGTCCAAATCACTTCGTTTTGGGTGGAAGGGGATGAATAGTTAAAGTATGCCCTGGACCAATGAAATCTCTGGTCCTCTTGTGCGAACATATTTACTGTATCTCCACAAAACTGTTATCAAACTAGTGCCATAAGTCTACAAGAAAGTTTATTTTTTCCAGTCGATGAATGAAATGAAAAGTTGGAAGGGATAATATAACCCTGCGCAAATTTTGGTCGAAAGCGAGTGAATGGGAGATGTCCTCAAGACTTTCATTGATTAATGACAATTTGGACAGATGTTGCATGATGTGTTGTTAACATTAAACAATACTAATTTCATACATAGAAATGCCAACATGTTGGATATTGCAATGAGTGATTAAGCATTGGAGATTTCTTGAGTGGCCCAACATGAGGACACATGTTGGATATGAACAATCAGAAGGGACAAAATAACTCTCTGCGGATCTTGGTTTAATGCATAATAATGGGATATCTCCTCGAGGTTTTTGGCCATTAATGGAAATGTTGATGGTTCCTACATCGTCAACTGTTAGCATGAAAGGTTTCTAATCGCATAGTAAGAAAGTACGAAGGTCACGGGCAGGCGAAAAAAGACAGCTACAAAACAGGGTTGCAACATATAAGCATTAAGGGTGAGGGAACGAGGGTCAAATTGTATGTCTCGAAAATTTTTGAGTGCAATACACATAACAATAAAGAGGATATGGTAGGACAACCAAAAGCATAGGAATTTAGTGGGGATGGAAGGTAGAAAGAGATACTTTGAAACATTTGTGAGAAGTGGTACAGTGATCACGCTGGAATTGAAGATTTTGTGAACCTGGAAACAGGAGAATCCAAAACAGGGTGATAAGGTGTCTGCAAAGGAGGCGAGGCCCAAACATTCTAATTGTATCACTCCTAACATTTGAATGAATAATCTGTAACACGGAAGAGCGGACGATGTTCGAATCCAGTAGTCAATTTGTATATTGCGGAGAGTGCAATCCCAATTTTTTTGTACCTCTATGTCCAGTTGTCAGTACTAAGAGCTAATTTATTATTCAAAATTATATTTTAGATACTGTTGGATAGTTCATAGGGACTAGCATCCGTAATAAATGGAAATATCCACCATGCCAGTCCTGCATTCCATGTGTCAGTTTGTGTATCACATAACTACGAGCGTTAATTGGAGGACACAAAACAATGGAAGTGCAATGTTGAGTCAACCACTCTGTAGGTTCTCTTGTCAATTTGTATATCGCAGAACTGTGGGTTCTATTTGTAGGCCATGGAACAATGGAGGTACAAGTTTTATCCCTCCCACTCGAGAACCCGCGATCCAAAATGTCGCTAGATATCGAATGCGGAATTTGTACATTCTCTATAAGATATCATGTCCATACTTTATAGTCCCATAATACACAGGAAGAAATAAAAGGGAAAAAGAACAGAGTAGTTAGCAGTGGAATTGTAGATCATGAAAATTTAGAGTGGAATATGTATATAACAGAGAAACATATCGAAAGCATCGAAAGAAACAGTGGTCAGTCGGATTTGTTGTCTGATTATATAGATGGAGATAAACATATGTCAACCCACCAACGCTGGAGATGCATATTTCATGAACTAGGAAACATGAGGATCCAAAATAGGATGAGAAAGTGTCTGCAAAGGAGGCGAGGCCCGAACCTTCTAATTGTATCTCTTCGAACATTGGAATGCATAATCTATAACATGGAAGAGCGGACGATGTCGGAATCCGGTAGTCAATTTGTATATTGTGGAGAGTGAAATCGCAACTGATTTGTACCTTTGTGTCTAGTTGTCACTACTAAGAGCTATTTTAGTATTCAAAATAATTTTTTAGATACTGTTATACAGGGGAAAATTAAAAACTAAAATAATTTTTTAGATAGTATTAGATACTTGATAGGGATTAGCATCCATAAACAATGGCAATCTCCACCCCGCCAGTCCTACACTCTGTGTGTCAATTTCTATATCGGGGAACTGGGAGCATTGTTTGAAGGACATGGAACAATAGAAGTGCAATGTTGGGTTAGCCAATCTGTAGGTGCGCTTGTCAATTTGTATATCGCAGAACTCAGGGTGCTATTTGTAGGGAACAGAACAATGGAGGCCCAATTTTGAGCTCGCCCGCCTAGCCGAGAACCCCCGATCCAAAATGTCGCTAGGTATGGAATGCAAAATTTGTACATGTTCTATAAAATATCATGTCCATATTTTATAGTCCCATAATACACATGAAGAAAATAAGGGAAAAAGGACAAAGAAGTTCGTAGTGGAATTCTAGATAATACATGGGACGAAGAGAAGGGAAAAAGAACCAAGTATCTCGCAAAATAGCATCTAATGTTTTCTTATTAATGAAAATGTTTTCGAATCCCTGTTGATTTCTCACCAGTTAACGCATAAAGTGCATATCATGGAAGTATCTTTCGTACCACTGTGTCCACTTTCCACTAGTAAGAGCATTGTTGATGTATATCAGGAAGGACGCGAAGTTGTTGGGGATGGAAAGAAGCAACAGATACTTTGAATGAACTTAATGTATACAAGGAACCCACAGTGGAATTGTAGATCACAGATGATTTGAGTGCAAGATGTATATAGCAGAACGATGAGAAACTCATTTTGCAAGCACCATCCCCGCAGCGGAGGGCATAAAATTGGCTAAGTATGAAAAGGAATAGTGGTTGGTCGGATCCGTCGTGCGAGGATATAGATGGAGATGTTAAGGCATGAATTGCAGATCACAGAATTATCTCTCATACCACTGTGTCCACTTGTCACTGGTAAGACCATTGTTGATGTATGTCAGGAAGGACGCAAAGTTGCTAGGGATGAAAATCAACAACATATACTTTGAACGAAGTTAATGTATATGAGGAACTGACGCAGGCATCCCAACCCGTAGGTCAGAAGTCCACGCACACAGGATATTTCCTCTTCCACTAGCACAAAGAGCTCCCAGAAATGGCTCTCCTATTTCCCTTTAAGAAACTATGCACCCACAAATAACTTCAAGAAATCCCCCCTCCCCCTTATACTTTGGGAGATCGGACTTGGAACTTTCACAAATCTGGTGGTCAAGTGTCTTGTGTCTCGGACCCCTGAAACCCATAGTTATGACACTTGGCCTTTTCTCCCTCTATATCACCTTTCTCCTTATCATGATTTTGGGAGTTGCGATGTCAAGAAACTCATCCCCTCGACTCCCAAAACCCGAATTACTGAAACTCCAATGCGCTTGCAAGATTGAATTTTCAACAACTCCTCATTCCATCGGGATTTTGGACTTCTTAATTTCGCGAATCCTGATGCAAATATTTCGGGACTTCACCCCACGAAACCCCGAAATGGTCAACGGAATTGACTCCCTTATCAAGAATGTGCCACCTTTCCACCTTACTAATTATGTGGCCCACACAATCCTCTCGTCCTCAAGACTTCACGCTTCCTGATTTCGCGAGTCCTGGTTCAAAGCTTTTGGGACTTCCACTCACGAAACCCTGAAATAGGAATCCACGGTAAAATCAAATGGCTCCTGTTGGTTTGAATTTATGACTCTACTCCTCCTAAGCTTGAATATTTGGGAATACTCGCCATAACTCCACTTCTCCTCCATGAAATCTGATGGCTCACGGACTTCGCGAATTCTCCACAGAGAATTTCGACTGTCCTTTCTTTCTTTCACAAGGACTTCAATAAATTTTTACCAAGTGGTCTTCCCACGGTACTGAACTACCTGCGACACAAAATTACAACGCCTTCTCACTTCTCCAATGCACAAAACTTCATGTTCTTCCTTCGATGACTGTGGAGACTCTGTCCCTTCTAAGCTTTCTCCAACTCCGAGTCTAGAAGAAGACTCCTGCACAGACTCCTTGAAGAAAATTCCTTAACTACTCCAAGGAATTTAAATCCTTTGACTCTGCACACTCCCTGCAGCAGTATCCCTTCAACAATTTCTCAGGTCCGCAACTCTAAGACTTTACTTGGTCTGCACACTCCTTGCATGGCTCTTGTGCCTGACTGCATTTCTGTGTGAATGAGAACAAAAGCTACCCTATCTGAGATTTCATAGACAAACCTCTGAACCCTTTGTCAATGCACTCCTTGCGGATAATTCAATTGCATTCCTTGCAGGAACTCTTGCTTAGATAAAGAAACAATTGAAACTCATTTCCCTTACTCTCTCAGATTTCAAACATTCAACAAGAAATCATTCATACCTAGCATAAATGCAATTGCATGACAAAAAGAGTAAAATCATGAACATACCATTCAACATACACATACAAGAAACAAATACAACGCCATGAATCTGAATTAAGACTTCTTCTATTAACTCAAATCTCTGTACATGGGTGTTTTTCAAATACAGTTTCTATGTTCCAGCTCTGTATGCTCTTCTCTTGGTAATGTTCTCCACTATCTGTTCTATTCTATCTTACAATATAGAATGAGGGTGTCTATATCCCGTTTCCCTCTTTCATTCTAAATTGTCTAATCTACGCATTAAATTCTATCTACTTGCATTAACTATTATAAATTCCTTCTATCTACTAAGGATGAGAGTGGATATCTCAAGGTCCGATTACATTTTACAAGTGTGCCTCCACTTGATGACTTCATTAATATTTCAAGACATTTTCAAAATTTGCGCTGAGCGCTTTTCCAGTTGTCCTTTATCTTTGCGCTGGTTCACTTGAGATGCTCCTTCATCAGGAACCCACGATATAATTGTAGATCATAGATTTTTTCAGTGCAATATGTATATAGAGGAACGATAAAAGATGGGCTCGCAAGCGTCAACCACGCAACGACGGGAATAAAATTGGCTAAGTATGGAATGGAACAACAGTTGGTTGAATCCATCTTGCGAGGATATATATGGATATGAAGACATGTCAACCCAGCATACATAGAAATACAACTAAGTATAAAACCAGAAAGCCATAATGGACGGGAAAATAAAAATGGGAAAAGAGATAAGTATTTGAGAGTCGAGAAAACTTTTTTTTTCCATTTATTAATGGCAATGTTTTTGAACCTCTGTTGGCTTCTCACTAGTAAACGCATTAAGTGCACATCACTAAAGTTCTTTGCCTGCAACATGTATATGACGAAACAGGGGACATAGGTGTTGGATACCATGAACCCGAGGCCTGTTGTCCAAATAACTAGCTAAGTATTGGACAAGACGATGTTTTGATATCTATTTCAATAGTATTCATACTAGTATATATCAATGGAGAAAGTTTTCATATTTATCTGAATAGTATTCATACTAATATATATTAATGGATTGTTTTTGTTTCAAATGAAATGATCTCCCAATTGGCAAGATGCTCTTCGACTCGCAAATTTCGTTGAAAGCAGGAAACTTTTGATTGCAAGATGTACATAGCGCAACAAGAAACATGAATTTGCATTGTGGTCTCAACAACATAAATTCCTTATCATCTATTCATCTTGTATTCATTGCAATGACATCAACAAACGATGGTTCTCCATAAACATCAATATCTAAATTAAATTAAAGGAAATCAAAATTTGTTGTGACTTTAAGTAATTAAAGCATAAATTACAAACTAAAGAAGTTCCTAGGCTGCAAGATGTATATGATGGAATAGTGGACATATTTGTTTAATACCACAAACCCAAACATAACTGCCTAATCTTTGCCAAAGAGGAAGTTTTCTGTATTTTTTCCAATAGTATTGATATTAGTATATATGCACAGATATTATCAAATAGAACAAGCTGCAATATATCCAACATACTTCATAGGAACATTGTGTCAATAGTTCAGCTTCCTTGTTGTAACTCATGAATTCATTCTATTTACGGAACCCGAAGAATGGGAGCAGAACACATCCTCCAATTTCTTTCTTTAAATACAGAGCCAATGCCACATAAGTATGGCCTATGAAAAAGTATTTTTAAATGTAAAATGTAAAGAAAGAACAGACCATGTTTTATTTAGATTGAAGTAGTGAGAATCATAAACAAAATCTTATCCTTCATGTTTAACGACACAGGGGAAGAAGGTAGAAAATACAATTAAAACAAATACCAGAAATTGGAAAATACTATTAAGAAATAAACCAAAATTATTCTATATTCAAATAAGATGTGTTACAAAATACAGTTGAGGCTATTTGCAACAATGATTGTGATTTCTCCTGCCGTCGACCAATTAAAGATATGTACATTGATGAAGCTTCTTCACACTTTTCTTGACGTTCAAACTCTTTATTCATAAAAAATGAATTGAATATCAATTTTGGGTTTTGTACTTAATTGGTGTTGTGAAGTACATCTATCCAAATTTTTTGAATACTTTGTTTCTTCTAGATATGGCCTGCCTGCAATGGCTTCTTATTCAACATTCCATTCTTTGTCAAGTATTAATTTCCTTATGTTGTCGAAAATTTGGGGTTTAAGGTGTTTTCTTTGCAATGTTCTTGAGCATTCATATCCAAGACAACTTAGAAATGTGATTCAGGCCGATTTCAAGGTGAACAGAGTCATTTTATGTCACAATAGTTAAGGCAGGGGAAACAAATTCAAGTATATAGTGACTGGTATTCTCCTTGTATTCGATCGTTTGTTTGGTTGAGAATTCTGCCTGAGGATTTGTATGTGGAAATTCTTTGCTTTATTATAGAAAATTGGAAGAAACATCCAACCCAGATGCAAAATGAAAATTTGTTGAGTTACATAACTTCTTCGGGTAGCTGAGGTGTGGCAAGTGCATCAAATATTGCAGAATGCACCAACACATGTCTAACAAGTGTATCAAATGTTGCAGATGGCATGAAAATATATCTTTCCTCATAGTGTGGGAGGTATGGTGGCCCACAGAAAGATCTGGAATGTTTGAAGGTGGTGCCTAATATGTGGACTCTGTAACTATATCTAGAGGAAACCGAACAAAATTTGACAAAGAACACAACTTTTTGTCAAGTTGGCTACCAGAGCCACATGCAGGTCATCAAACTATGAAATAGAAACTCTTGTAGTGATAATATGTCATTTTATCCACCCATACAGATTCTTTTACCAGTCTCCAAGGAAGACAAATACTTGTGCGATCTCTACAATTCGATACAGTGGCCAAATATATGTTGTTGGAAGAAGCTATATACTTAAATGAAGAACTATCTTCTAGGTGACCTAAAAATCCATTACAATTCCCATAAAAAAAACAAATAAGTTCAACAAACAAATTTCCAGGTAGCCTTTTCAGCCAACCAAAGCATCGAACACAGGGAGAACACGAAACATACTTGTTCTTTTTTTTCATCCTCTCTAAGTTTCTCTTGTATAACAGAGTTTTTTTTTACTCAAAGCTCACGTCACATAAAACCAGTCTCTCTTCTTTCATCTTCCCCTCAATTGCATATCTAAGTTTCTTTACATGTCCATGACCAGGAACATTAGAACGAAGGCACCCTAAAGAGAAACTCTTTGATGATAGAGAGAAATGGAAATAAGTATTTAAAATCAAGGTTGGATGGTATTTCGTACATTTTGTGTTGATTCGTTTTAATGAAATATGTTCTCAATATTTCCAGTTATTAATGCGAATCTTTTTTAATATGTACGTTGAATAGTGACTAGCAACACATATTAAAATTCCCATTTCCAAGCAGATTCTCAAATATGACATCTAAGATATGCACAATATTAAAGAGGGACATGACGTCAAGTCCTATGTATGTCACACGTTCATGAACTATGATGAATATTTTAAGAAAAATAAAATTGCACAAGCAAAAAAAATAAAATAAAAAGTATTTTCGCAAATTCAAATTGCAGGCAAAAATAAATTACTAGATCCCATAATATTCGGTTGTCTATTCATTTTAATGGAATATGTCCTCGATGTTTCCATTTATTAAATCCCATCATTTCAAAATGCACAATATTAAAGAGGGACATGACGTGAATACCTTTGTGCGTGACACGTTCGTGAACTATGTTGAAGCTATGCAGGCAAAAAGAAATTACGAGATCCCATAATATTCGCCTGTCTATTCATTTTAATGGGAAATGTCCTAGAGATTTTTAGTTATTAAAGCCCATCATTTAGATATGCTCAATATTAAAGAGAGACATGACATCATTTCCTTTGTGGGTGACATGTTCGTGAACTAGGCTGAAGCTTTTAAGAAAACTAAAACTGCAGAAGCAAAAAACAAAAAAAAAATGCAAATTCAAAATGCAGGAAAAAGGCACTTTCATAGGTAAGGAACTTTAGTAATCAATGTTCTTTAAATTCAATGACATTCTTATTATTTGATTAAAGGGGAAAAAACATCTGACAACCTAGAAGGAAGGTCATATATGATGGACAACTCATTAGCAGAATCCATAGAGAGAATGCGAATTGAGTATCTAATAACTGTGAAACTACGTTGCGTTTGAGTCTTTAGATTTCCCTACCTGTTAAAAATAAAAAACAAGGAAGGTTTGAATATTAGCCTGTCTATTTATTTTAATGGGAAATGCCCTCGAGCTTCCCAGTTATTAAAGCCCATCTTTGCGAACCTATCTAGTAGATTATGACTTTAGAAAGCATATTTAATGTATATTGGGAAGTGTTGAATGTAGCAGGGATGGAGCCCTATGTGACAGATGTTACTACTATTTTTCTATTTTTGTCAACGAGCATATGTAAAACATACGTAAAGAAAAGTAATTCGAGAATGCTATTTTTTTTGCACATGCGCCCTTGAAATTCAAATAGTCGGCAACTTCGATTGTCTATTTGTATATCACAAAACTATCCATGCTATTTGTAGGACATGGAACAACAATGGTTAAAGTTAGGGCCCGCCACCCCAAGAACCCAGGATCCAAAAAATGCTTACTATTTGTTTTGTGTGTTTTTTTGTCCACCAGGGTATGTAAAATGACGTACGTAAAGTAAATTATTTCGACAATGCTAATTTTTTTTGGACATGCCTTCAAATTCAAATAGTCTACAAGTCTGATGGTCAATTTGTATATCGGGGAACTCTCTGATTCTCAAATTTCAGCCACCCACCCCGAGAACCCGTGATGCAAAAAATGGCTATGTATGGGATGAGGGATCTGTGCATGCTTTATATATCTGTTTTATAAAATTACATATTTCCTATGTTTAATTTATGTTGTCCAGGAAACCTATAATTTGATAAATTTCAATGTCTTATGTCCAGGAGCCCTTCCTTTAAAGAAAACTAATTCGGAAATGCTAATGCATACACCATAGTTCGATACCACCTATCCGCCAAGCCACGTCCATAAAATTGGCTAAGTATGCAATCGAATGACGACCGATCAGAATGATTATGGAACTCTTCGTGCTATTTGCAGGGCATAGAACACGAGAAGCCAAATTTTCATCTCGCCACCCCGAGAACCTGCAATCATTAACATATGTTGTTCAAGAAACCTATAACTTCATAAATTGCATTCTCATATGTCCAGGAGGATTTTTTTTAAAGAAAATTAATTTTGGAAAGCTAATGTATACACCACACATGATCTGTCATAGTATGCAAATGAACTGCAGTCACTTGGAATGACCACAAAAGCACGAGAAAATAGAGTTAAACGCAGTTTACAATAGGAAAGTAAAAGGGAGAGAACAACTATATCTCCCACACAGCAAAAGGAAATTTCATAACTATGAAACCGTAGTAGCACAGAATCCATGGAAAAAGCATCGACAACTATGAAATATATTTTGAGCTTGAAAAACTCTGCTTCAAATCGTAACAGATGCAATTGACATCGACTGCAATTCTTTACTCTATTATTTTATTTTAATAAGCCCAATTTTCATCCCGCCACCCCCATAAGTCGCGATCATTAACCTATGTTGTCCAAGAAACCTATGATTTCATAAATTACATTCTCTTCTATCCAGGAGGCCTTCTTTTAAAGAAACGCAATTCGGCAAAGATAATTTATACACAGAACATGACCTATCATAGTTCGATAGAACCTATTCACGAAGTCGCATCCATAAAACTGGCTAAGTACACAACTGAACGATAGTCGATTGGAATGACCACAGAAACACGACAAACTAGAGTCAAACGTAGTTTACAATAGGAAAGTAAAAGGCAGAGAACAACTATACCTCCCACACAGCAAAAGGCACTCTCATAACTATGAAACCATAGTAACACAGAATCCATGGAAAAAACATTGACAACTGTGAAATATATTTTGAGGCCGACAAACTCTGCTTCAATGTGTAATAGATACAATTTACATCGCCTGCAATTCTTTAGTTTGTTATTTTATCTTAATAGTATTCTATGCAAACCAAAGTGAAAAAAAATGTAACCAGAGATCCAATCGCAGATGCAACATCCCAACATTGCAAACCCTCAGCAAACAAGAAAAAGCACCAAATAAGAACCCAACCAAGAAGCACCAAAAGGCCCAAGTGAAGGCATAGGACTGGAACCCTGCAAAGTCGAATCAACCAACAATAAATATCATACAGTGAAGAAAGGAACAAGCAACAACCACCCCCCAGGAACAAGGCTCTTCCAATTGCGACTACAGAAACCCAAACATGCAAACTGCAACAACACGAGTAGGCAAGCAAGAACAACGAGAACATGCAAATAAGAAATCAATGCCATGAAAAAATCAAGCATGGACCAGTGAACCAGCAATGCCACTGGAGCATATAAGTTTTAAAAACGAAAGAAAATGTCTTGTAACAAGTTTGTTAAGTAACCATTCAACACTACCAAGCTTGTTAGGTAAACATTTAAGTCTGCCAGAAATGCACTGTAAACATTTAAGAAAACAATTCAATGTGGTAGGTCTCTGACGTATCCCAAATAAATTCATATATTTTTTGTAACAATAGTTCGAACACCAAAGAATGTATTGCAAAGCCAAACTTTGGATATGCCACCATATCAAACATTTCCATAAATTTATCTAGCATAAAATGCTAAACCAAACATTCGAATTAATGGTATCATTAATCCACCTTCGATGAATGCATAACAAAATTTATGATTCAAAAAAGACCATATACTACCAAATACTTTGGAAATGCAAACATATTTTATATTGGGAATAATGAAGGTGACAATAAGACCTCCAATCCTTTGTCCAATCAGATCTTGACAAACATGATACTTTTTATTGTATAAAAATCGATGTTTTCACTTCCCTTGTTCCAACAATAGACAATAGGGAAATATTTCTGGTCAACGCAAAAGTTAATTCCAGGTCAACGATGTATCGATTGCAATACTCCCTATATGCCTACAACATGGACTAATAAGGTTTTATTTTGGAACAATCTCCATAAAAGTAAATTGTACTTACATATTTTTGGTTAAAATATTTGCAAGTCAAAAGGGTTAAAATTTTGCATAGTTTAAATGCATAAGAGTCACTATGGGGGAGAAAAGTCAAATTTGGAAAAGGATAAGAAGCAGACTAAATCGGAAACTAAACGAAATAGGACATAGTTGTTTATGGTAAATACCTGAAAAAGGTTATTCAAAGGTTGTTGTATTTTGAACAAGAATAAAGTAAATATTATTGTATGATTAGAATGATTTACATTTTTAAAATGTCAATATTATTTGGAAAAGTTAAGAGAATAATTAGAAAAAATTATATTTTAGTAAGTTAATATTATATATATATATATATATATATATATATATATATAATTTTGGATAAGGAGATTTAGTGATAAGAGAAGGGAAAATGATTGGTTTTCATTGTTTTTTTTTCTTAAGTTGGGTGGCACACTCTGTTTATATCCTTGTAACCAAAATTGTGGTGAATTCCTCAACATTCTAATGGACACTTCAACACGTAATCAGTAAAAAAAAATTAGGAACACCTTTGGTTCATGTTTGTATTTTTTTACGTTAATCAGGCTTTAATCCTCACACAAGCATGTGAAATTGTCTCTATTCACATGTACAACATTGGTACTAAGATTTATTTCTCTTACATTGGATCATTATTCCTTTTATTGATCTGCATTTTGTAGCCCATGTTACAAAAAAAAATGATGACTTAATGATTAAAGCCTAACGGATTTCCCCAAAAAATCATATATAGTGAGGATTGAAAGTTTGAAAGTGTTAATATTTTTTTCTTAAGTAAATCTCATGACATTTTATCACACATTTGAATATTTTTTGAAAATATTAATCCATTTTTTTCTCTAAATTTTAACCCTTTTCCAAAATTGTTTTTAACAGTAAAAAACATTGATAAGCAAGAGTTGTATGTCTCTTTTATGCAATTTTTATGTTTATATCTAATCTACAAACTTTCTTTGAACAAATCGATCATACAGATAAGAAAATGACCTAGATAAAGGAGTGAATAAATGATTCTTAATATCGTAGATTTTGAGGGTTTGTTCATGTTACGTTTTGAGTTATTATTAGGTTTCTTTTCAATTTACTAGATAACAATAACATAGATAGGTTCACTGAGAGAAACATAATCAGAAGATACACAACATTTATCTTGGGAATCCCTCATGGGGGAGAAAACCTAGAAAAAACTTCCTTAATATAGATAGCCAATACAATGTCAAGACAATAAACCAAAACACTAGATAATATCCAACACTGAGCAATGTGCCTCTCTCTTCCTTCTTATCCCAACTGGAGCTACCAAACTTGCGCACTTGATGAGAAAATGCATGAGTGAGATAATGAGGCACTTGACTCTTTTATTTCAGGCACTGGAAAGGTGTCTCTTCACTGGGAAGGGCCAACTTCTCTTCCTAGTGGTTAAAACCACTTTAATTAGGTCTCAGACCCAACTTATTATTTTTCATAATATAATTAGGGTTTGAATAATCCAAAAAAGGGTATTTTGTCAAGTAAAAATCCTAACATGATCAATCCAAAAAAGGGGATTGATATAATGAATAATAACTCAATAATAAATAGAATAATATTTGCAGCTACAATATTTAAAAAATCCCCCTTAACAAGAAGGGTATTCTACAACATCATTAGGAGAGAGAGAGGGGAACACCATCAACAACATCTGGAACACTGACTGGAATATCTATAAATCATCGAAATTTTTTCTCATCATCAATATCATCATCCACAACAAGGAGTTGGAATGGCATCATCATCATCTGCATCAACATGGATTAGTATAACACTAATACATCATCATCATCACTAATAGAAAGAGGATGATACACCATCAACAACAAAAACATTACAACAGGAAGGTTGGACGATCATCGACATCAACACTAAGTTGGAAATATTCAGCATGAGGCTGGCATCTCCATAACATTAGCACTGTAATGTGTATCAACTAATATCTACAACTATCTTTATAAAATTCTTCCATTGAATTACAATATTCACTTAGTGTCATAATTTTCTGTTTGTAGAATATACATTCTTTTGAATATATATATGTTATTCATTAATACAATGTTGCATACATTGTATAGCTTCTCTCGAATATATAGTATATTAATTAATATAATGTTTGTTTAATGGTAACATGCATTTTATACTGAAAGGAATTTTGTTTTATTTTATAAATTTCTTCTGTTTTTTTTTAAGACACTCCACCAAATCCCTCTTCACAAAACAACTCAACTCTGTCAAACAAAGTACATTCATACCTCTTATTTTATATAAGTTTCTTCTATTTTCAAGTCCATCATTAAATTTGACTACAATAAATAATCTTTATGCTCATATTACAAGTTCTTGGAAACCTATTATGTAAACAAGAATAAAATTTGAGGATCAAATACATGTGTACATTCACTCTCATATTTATGAAATCAAGATGTGTTTGGAGAATAATAATTAGGTTCTCTGCATATGATCTGATCGTACTAATCCCAAATCTCTCATATTTGTAAAATCAATATATGATGGATTGAATATCTCGACCGAGAAGAGAGATGATGCAGTAATGCATTCAACATATCCCATATTTCCTTGGATGATTTCTCCATATCTATGTGACTTATCTCTTAATCTAAGAGAGGAAGGTCAATGATGGATTTAGATTTATCATCTTTGTTACTCCATTATAGTAATTTATTTGGATCGTTCAATGATTTCTCAGTCCATTTTGCTATTCATCACAAAGTTGTGTTCACCAATTGCATTTGTTTAAGGTACCATATGTAATATAATATGAACAAATATAAATATTTAGCATATATCAATGGAACAACAAAATGTTGAGAAGAGTAATACCAGAAATAGTACCTTTATTCAAAGAAAACAATGTTCACTTGCCTCTTCGAGGGGGAAAAGTCCAGCAAATAATATCTCTATTACAATAATTATCAATACAAATACTTGTCATGCCTCCTACTCTTATTTATACTAATTATGTCTTCTAAAGAACATTCTAGAGGAAGATATTTCTAGAATCCGAAGCTTCTATTAGGTCTTCTTACATTGACTTGTTCACATTTATTAAATAGACTTTATTAACTAATGTTGGCCTTTATTACATGGAAAATATATTATTATACCTATGTGAGGGGTTAGGGAGGTTAGGTCTCTAAAATTCCCTCACCCTTGAAAAACATCCTTGTCCTCAAGGCTTGAGATGAGGAGATTGTTGCAGAATGTTGGTCGATTCCCTGGTGGCATCTTCGAGATTTGTACATTTCCACTGCACTAACACTTCCTTGATGGTACCATGACAGAGACGATGATCATGTTCGTCAAATACTGCTTGGGTATGCAATCAAATGGAACCTTCTTCATCCAACTCAGGGAGAGTAGTTTGAGATTAGCACTTAGTTCCAATCACCTTATTTAAGAATGAGACACAAAAAACAATATGGATCTTATAAGCATTGGGAAAAGCTAACCGGTAGGCCACAGGCCCCACTCGCTTGAGAATTGTATAAGAACCATAAAATTTGGGAGAAAGTTTTTGGCATTGTTCACCTTTGAGTGAATTCTTATTATAAGGTTGCAGATGAAGAAACACCTGGTCACCCTTAGGAAATTGAAATTCAGAATTAGCTTCATTGGTTTGTTGCTTCATGTGATTCTGAGCCATGACCAAATTTTCTTTGAGGGTACGGAGAACGGCCTGTCGGACTGTAAGGGTTTTTTCAATCTAATGAACCTTCGAGACACATGGAATGGATGAGAGAACCAATGGTGGATTGTATTCATATATTGATTCAAAAGGAGTCATGCGATTAGTTGTATGGTAATATGTGTTGTTCCACCATTCAACTAGGGGTAACCATTGATCCCACTAATTTTTTCTATCAGATGAAAAATCATTATAAATATGTTTCCAAATGCTTGTTGACAAATTCATTCTGGCCATCAGTCTCAAAATGAGAGGAAGTCATGAGATGCAATTGGGTGTCCTGGAGCTTGAATAATTATTGCCAAAAAGTGTTGGTGAAAGTGGGATCCTTCTCAGAGACAATAGAATGAGGCATGCCATGAAGTTTGAAGACATTATCCATGAAAATTTGAGCCATTGTGGATGTAGTGAATGGGTTTTGAAGAGAAAAGAAATGAGCATATTTGGAAATATGATCAACTACCACCATTATGACTGAATTATTTCTCAATTTAGGTAAGCTAGCAATGGAATCGATAGAAATATCCTTCCAAATAGTAGGCGAAATCGGAAGCGGTTGTAGTGTGTCGGGTGGTTTGAATTTTTATCCCTTGTTTCATCTATAGACATCACATTCAACCACAAGTGTCTGGACATCCTATTTCATACCATCCCAAAAATAATAAAGTTTGACCTTTTCATAGGTTTTGCTAAACCCTCAATTCCTAGTTGTGGGTGAAACATAAAGCTCATAAAGCACCGTGGATTTAAGTTGCAAATTTTTTCCTAAATACATACGGCCTTTGCAGTGAATATAATCATTGTGCCAAGAGTACCTTGAAGAAGATGGAGAATGGTCTTTCAATTTTTTGATTAGGTGATAAATTTTTGGATCTTGTAGCCAATCCTCACTAATAGCTTGGAGCCAATCTGGTACAATGAAGGAGAAGGAAAAGAGGGACTCTTATTCTTCATAATTCCTGGAGAGAGCATAAACAACCACATTTTATTTTCCCTTCTTGTAAATGATCTCATAATCATATCCAAATATCCTAGTCACCCATTTTTGTTTCTCTGGGGAGAACATCTGTCGTTCTATAAAATACTTGAGGCTCTGGTGATCAAATTTAATCTGGAAGCATTTCCCTAATATTTAAGGATGTCGGAGATCCACAACATCCATAATAACCACCATTTTTTTTTCGTAGATTGATTGGCCCAAATGTCTGTCTGAAATTTGTTTGTTAGTGAAGGAAAAATGCCTACCATATTCAATGAGGACTACCCCAACTCCCTTTCTTAAAGCGTCACATTCCAGGACAAAAATCTTGGTGAATTTTGGAAGTGCCAAGAAATGTTTTATGCACGTAGCCTCTTTGAAGGAATGGAAGGATTGATCAACGACTGGATTCCAAGTGAAGGGCTTCTTTTTAAGGAGAGTGGTGAGATGTGTTGCAATTTTTCCATAATACTTAAAAAAATTGCAATAATATCCCATTAAACCTAGAAAACCACGCAAGATCTTAAGAGTGTTAGGGTGAGGCCAATCCTACATAGCTTCAATTTTATTAGGATCTACCCTGACACCATCCTTTCCAACAATATGACCCAAGTACTCCACTTATGAGGCTTCAAAGGCAAATTTATATTGTTTGAGGAAAATTTTATGTTGAGAGAGTAGATGGAGAACTTGGTCGACATGAGAGAGATAGGTTGTCCACGTTTTACTATAGATGAGAATATCATAAAAGAAAACTAAGACAAAATGATAGAGAAAGGGATAGAAGACATGATTCATGATACTTTGGAAAGTGGAGGGGGAATTATACAAGCCAAATGGCATGACCAAGAACTCATAGTGACCCACATGAAGTCTAAATATAGTCTTGGGAATGTATTATTATTTCATATGTATCTAGTGGTATCCAGAACATAGATAAATTTTAGTATTTAGTACTGAGAACCACTCAATTCATCCAAGAAATCATCAATGACAGGAATGAGAAATTTGTCTTTGATGGTGAGTTTATTGAGGGCATGAAAGTATGGACACATGCATTGAGTGCCTTATTTATTGAGTACCATGACCATAGGAGAAGAATAGGGGTTGGTACTAGGATGGATAACACCTCATAGAGAAATTCTTGAATTATTTTCTCAATTTCATTCTTTTGAGAAAAGGGATGATGATAAGGGAGAACATCGGGCGAAAGAGTGCCTGGGACAATAGGAATGGAATGATCATGAAAACCACATGAAGGGAGAAGTCCCTGGAGAGTGGAAAAAATAGCTTTGTGTTTAGATATGATATATTGGAGGTTAGAATGCACAAAGGGTGTCTCAACTACTTGAATAATGGAGTTGGAAAATAATGCTCGAATAACCTTTTTTGAGTAGCTTTTCCATTCGATGGGAATTGTTGATATTAGGGGATCCTACTGTGATTCCTTGGAATTAATATTGATGTCTCTCCCATTTTCATTGTAGGGTTAATTCTTTAAAATCCAGGAGAATGGGGCCTAGAGTGTGTAGCCATTCAACACCGAGCACAATGTCACAACCGCCCATGTTGATAGAAAACATATGAGATTTCAAGTGGTACTAACTAATTTGTAGGAACACATTTTCACAATTCCCGCCACATTTCATGGAACCTCCATTGGCTATCATGATTTAAAAATTGTTGACAACACAGATATAGAAATCGATTTCCTGGGAAATGTGGCGGTGAATAAAATTATGGGTGCTTCCACTATCAACAAGGATGATAATTTTTCTATGCTTAATGTATCCAATTAGCTTGATGCTTTGAGGAGCAGAGAACTCAGTGATGGCACGTAGTGAAATCAGTGGTTCAACTTCTAGTGGGTTAGTAGGGGGAGTAGTAGCATCTGGACGGGGTATCTCTTCCATGGGGGGAACTTCAACCTCCTTTTCAGCAAAATCCTCTGAAATGGCCATAAATTTTTTTTGTTCGTTACACTTGTTCTTGGGAATATATTTTTCATCACAATTATAGAAAAAACCCTTGAGTTGGTGTTCATCCATTTATGCCATAGTTAATTTCTAGACCTTGAGAGGGTTGGTAGGAGGGGTAGGATTGGTGGGTCGAGGGCAAGGAAGAGAAAAGGGCTTTATTTTCTAGGACAAAACAACATGTTGTGCTTCTTTGGAACATTTTGTAGCTTCCAACCAAGTCTAAGGGTGAGCCATGAGGACCTAGGCTTGGATTTCATCCTTTATGCCACTAACAAAGCATTCCAAAAATAAGGCATCGATTATTCCCTCCGTTCTGAAGTCCAAGTGCTCAAAGGAAGTTATAAATCCTTACATTGTTCCCAACTATTTCAACTTGGTCAAACAACCTAAATAGTGCGTGTTGGTGTCAAAGATTTCATAAAGCTCTGCAACAAATTGGGTCCAAGAAAAATACCCCCAACGTGAATTTTTATGACATTGCCACCATTTATGGCATTTAGGATCCAGATAGACAACAACATAATGAAGTTTTTCCAACTTATCAATAATGACATGAAAATAAAAATAATGTTGCATTTGAGTGACCCAACCCATGGGATCTAAGCCATCAAATTTATTGGCCTCAAATCTGGGAAGACAAGGGATGCGATGAAAGGAGTTGGATTTAAATACCACAGAATGGGAGAAATCAACACCATCTCAGTGGGATGATTGTTCCAAGGAGGAAATTCCATGGGTGCGGTTCAAAAATTGGTTGACAACTGATTTGAGGGTGTCAAATTCTCCCATGAATTTGGTATCCATGGGTTAAAATTGGTGTTGGACTTGGTCCTGGAATTGATGGAAGCAATTTCAAAAGTCACAAGTTGGATGTTCTCCTTATTCTGGGTGATGGTAGCTTGCAAGTCTTGGTTACGAGTGTTGTTCATTTGGATTGGGGGGGTGCTTGTAAGGGGAAATGGGTCCACTAGAAAAAGGCAGATGGGTGAGATATATGACTAGGATAAGAGTGAGAAGATAGATCCAATGGGAGAGATGTCAAATAAGGGCTCTACGAAGGGGGTGGATGAGACCACAGAAAAATAAATTCTTAGAAGTGATAGGTACCACGATGATGAGGGAGAAAAGGGGAATGAAATGGGATAGGTTGCAAATAAGGGTTCCATAAAGGGGGTCGGGTCCATTGGAAAAAAATATTAAAAATGATAAGTACCATGACGATCGGGGAGAGGAGAGGAATCCAATGGGATAGGTTCCAAATAAGGGTGTCGATGGGACCATTTTTTTGTTGTGGATTTATATTCTAACCTAAATATTATTTCAGTGTTGAAATTCCCAAATTATTAATAGAAAAAATGTGTATTAATTTCACAACTAGAATGCAGGAGGCAAGATTGTGCATCCAAAATATCCTTTATGTTCCTTGTCTAGTATGTTCCCCCATAGGTTAGGTTTTGTAGAGTGCCTATGGACAAGGGTTTTCCCTATGTTATAGCTCTTTGATATACATGCAAGGTTAAAAAGTAGTACTTGTCCCAATATCTCAGGGCACCAAATAAGGAGGCTCGATATTACCCTTAGTTATACTGCCCAATTACCTAGGTACAACAGAGTATATTCCTGAGTGTTGTTCCCAGTGGCACTAGAGAATTCAAGAAGTTGACTGGTTGATCTAGGGATGGTTTTAGGAGACCTGAGGGACTCTTGATATACATTTAAATAAGTGGGAGTGATGGTCGTGTAAATAAGGGGACTCCTAATATACATATTATTTTGAGGGGTACCAACAGGGGTTACAAAGGTTTTCAACAAGGGAGAAACTTTTGGTTTCTAGGAAACCCCGTGAAATCGTTTGTATTGTATGCATGTAGTCTTCCCCATTGCATTTTTACCCGTTGAATGACAAATCTTTGTACTTTAAAGACACTGAAAGTACACATCTCTACCCTAGAAAAACGTTTACCCACAATTCTTTCCAAGGAAAGTTATTCGATACCACTTGTAAGGTACTAGATGTAATATAATATGCAGAAACAAGAATATTCATCACATATCAATGGAACAATAAAATATTGAGAAGAGAAATACCAAAAATAATACCTTTGTTCAAAGAAAGTAGTGTTCTCTTAACTCTTCGAGGGGGCGACCTCTAGCAGAGCAGAGCCCTATTATAATAAATCTTAATACAAAGACTTTGCATTCCTCCTACTCTTATTTATACTAATTGTATCTTCTAAAGAACATTATAGAGGAATATCTTTCTAGAAGAAGAAACTTCTATTAGGTCTTATTACATTGACTTGTTCACATTTATTAAATAGGGCTTATTGACTAATGATGGCCTTTATTACATGGAAAATATATTATTCTACCTATGTGAGGGGTTAGGGAGGTTAGGTCCCTAAAAAATTGTATTTTTACTTTCTAGGTATGGAAATTGAAACCAAAGTATTTCTCTAATGGCATTTCCATGCTTAATATATTGGTCAAAAAAATAAAAATAAAAGAAAAAGAAAAAAGTACTATATTATTTGATATGAAGGCATGTGTATAGTTTTGGTCATTATTATTGAACACGGAAGTGGCTCATTCATCAATGGAAAAATATACTATATGGGATAATCTATTGATTCACCAGCATATTCCTAGAATCATGGCTACCATCACCACTAGTAGTTCCTATCGAGTTTATGAATGAAAGAGAAACATTACATCACAAGAGAAGCACCATCCTAGGTTTACCTCTATCATACATATATGAATTAAGAATAATAATGCAAGAAAAAACACGTATTATATATGCCAATATTTTTTTGAATTCCAAGGTATGGAAGTCAATGTCTATTGTAAACAATGGTGGACCAAATTGTGTGAATAAATTAGCGAAGAGGAATACACCCCTTTAGTTAGTTTGGGAAACCTAAGTGAAAATCCTCAATGAACAAAACAACCGTTTTCGATTGATGGGGCTCATAACTCTACTGAATGGTGCATTGCTTGAGAGAGTAAGTGTGGTTGTGCATCAGTATGCGTCTAATAGTGTTTAAAATGTAAGTGTTAATTGTTATGTGAAATTCTATTTCATTCTCTTTTATCAATAAATACTATGTCACTAAATCTTCTCAAGTTATGCATGAAACCAACAAGAAAAATGGAACGAACAATCATATTGAAACCAACAAAAGTAAAAGTCTTACATTCATTCTAGTATAAACAATAAACAGAGTAATCCCACACTACACATACACTAGAATGAGTCTCCACAATGTAGCTAGTAATGGCTTCTTCTCATTAACATTTCATAGAATAGATATATACAAAGGTGCAAAAGAAAAACCCCATTTTCTATCAATTTTATCTTATTTATACCCAAGAGGGAGAGGGAGGATAATCATTTTGATTCCTCCTCCACTTAGCTATCTAGTTCCCTTCTTAGATTTTTGGTTTCTTCACTCAACTTCCTTTTTCACCAGTTGGGGGTTCGATTTCTTTGTTAGTTTTAAATCCTTTGACAATTTTGATTCCCTTCTTAGATAGTCAATTTCTTTGTTTAGCTATCATTTTGTGTCATTTGGGGATTCATCTCCTTTATTGACCATCCAAACTTCTTGTAATCTTATGCCACCTGGTGGTTTATATTTATTTTGTAAGTTTGAAATTTCTTTTCTTTAACTATTTGAGTCTGTTTCTTGGCCATTTGATTTCCTTTTTTAAAAAGAATAGTTGTCTACATGTTAGTGTACACATGGAGCACATGGGTTAATTTTTAACATTAAATCAATAATCACATCGAACAAATCCCTTTTGGTATTTCTAATTAAACTGAGCTATAATGATTTTTCCTCCATTTTTCTAAGTTTGAGAGAAAGGATTAAAAGTGTTCACACATTGGCTAGTCGTTAGTCCTGATTTGGGGATCCAGACCCAATAACACACAAGTTTGAAGAGGGAGGGCCCAATTTGACCAATTGGGAGTGATTGCTAAATTGGGTTGAGCAACGATTTAGGGAAAAGGGAGAAATTTTTGAGAAAATGCTTGAAAGGACGCCCAAAATCAGGGAAAGGGCCATGATAAGAGGTGAAGATAGGTCCTAATTTGGAAATCAAGATCAATTTCCAAATTGAGACAAAGGATTTGGAAAAATATTAAGTTTGAAACAAAAGGTTCTAAGTTCGAGGGGAGTGTTCCAAGAGTTCGAGAAAGAGTTCAGAAGAGTTTGAAAAAAATATCAAACAACCAGGTTGATTGAGAGGGGACCCCAATTTGGCGATYRGGGAMRATTGTGAAATTGGGACATAGAAAAATTGAACTTGGTGAAGAGAAGTCCCAATTTTGGCAATTGGGRCCAATCGCCAAATCAATTTTGAAGGATTTTGAAAGGWCCCATTCACTAATTCAAAGAGTTAGAATAGAGGYTTSAAATGATCAGAAGTTTGAATAGAGTAAATGTTCAAMAKAAATAAAGAGACAATAGGAAGGCTTGATATGGAAACTAGGRTGAAGTTTGGAAGAMAAAGAAAAGAAGGATCTTGATTTCAGGATYGGACCTGATCTAAAATTRGGAGATAATATTAAAAGGTGAGAAATAAAGGGAAATAATCCAAACTCAAGTTTAAAATAAGAACTCAAGGCTCACAAGAAAACTAAAGTGAAAAGGCTCAAACCCAAACTCAAAGAAATCTCACACTCGAACAAGAGTAACTAGGGTTACCAATTTAGAAATTGGTCAACTTTTGGATTTGGGAAGAACTTCAAAAAATAAGGATAATAAGAGGAATGATTTGAGGATTGGACCCAGTCTAGAAATCAAGGGCCAAAATGTTTCTAACAAAGAAAATTAACAAACAAAATCATAAGGAATGGAGGAAACCAAAAACTCAATTGAGGATTTCATTTCAAGGAAGGAAAGAAACTAAGTCAAAATCAAGAAAGTGAAAAATCAAGGCCCATTTGACTTAGACATCTAAAAATACTGAACAATGTAGTAAGGCAATGCGGAAATGAGTTCAATATATGTTGAAAAGAAGAAATCATGTTTAGACAAATGAGGAGAAGAAGGGGCCTCGATTTTTGCCCAAAATGTGGGGGGGGTTTAAAGGCTTAGAAACTTCACAATCATTATAGAAGAGGAAGTAGGAGAATTAACAAAACATCCTCATCACCATCATTCTCTTGATCGAGATCATGTGCAACAATAGAAGGTCATTGAATGAATTCTATAAGTAATATATTGTTGTGAAAATAAGGTGGTACAACATTGAGGCTTTCGAATCTCATCAAAGAAACTAAAGAAAATGAAAAACCAAATACAAACAATGACATTCTCAAATATTGAGAGGGAAAAGAAAAAATCTTTAAGTAAACTTCTTCATTTACCACTGTGAAATAGAAAAAGGGAAATTCCATTAAAAAAAACTCATTGAAGTTGAGATTGTGAAAAGAAATTTTCTTATCAAAATAAACCACAACTTCATTGAATCCTATGTCAACCATGTGCATAATCCCATATAATAGGTTGAAGTTGACTTAGTGGAAAGAGAACAATTTCAAACATTACCAAACTGTAACAACCCCATCGTTACGACTACAAGCAAAGAAGAAGTGCAATTTCTTTTTTGCTTTTGGAAAGAAGGCGACAATGACAACAGTTTAACCGCACCATTGATGACAAATGCAAGAACGTAGTCCATGAAACAAGAAACTATGTCACCATGCACAGACATAAGGGAAATTGGGTGAAACATGCATAGATCAACAAGGAGGAAAAACTACCCACCTAACGCAAACAAGACACTCCTACAAGATAAGGGACAACATCCCCCTCCTGACACAAAGACCCATGATGAACATGACTATAACCTCAAGGTGCGTGAACCAAACACATGAATGCATTCCACCCATGCACCAATATCAACTTACAATGCTCGACTACACACACCCAGAACACACCGACTTCGGCCAAGTTCTCGTTTTCCGATATCCAATAGGGCGCGCCATGATCCCCTCATCAGAAATCATGTCATCCCCATGTGATAGACGCATCAATAACCTTGGCACCACACATCCTAACTAGACCAAGGACTCTAGATAAACCCGACGTGCTAGGAGCCAAACACCGATAAGAAAACAATGCCCAAACCCCAACAACAAGTCGATGAGACACCTGAGGACGACTACCGGGGAAGACAGAAGCCAATACATGACTTCATCAACCACCCAACCCTTTTATCAAGTCTAACTGGTCAATAATTACCATATAAATAGTGTTAAATACAGATCTAATTTTATCATTACTTACGATCAAAGGGCAATTCTAAATTAATCCCAAATTGTAATCTAACTAGAACTTGACATCATATAACAACATTAACCATATCAATGCAAAAGGCTATAATGAAATACTTATTAACAAATTACATTACAACATGTTGTCTATCTATACTAACAGTACCAAAATGACAATTGTTTATTAACATTAAAAAGAACTGCTGAGAAATGACTATGCCATTTAAGAGGGATAATTTGATGCGGTTTTGTGGTTAAAAAAATAATCGTCAATTCAAAATTTTAATGCTATCTTGTTGTTTTAATGTTAAATTTTATATCAGGCTAATCAATGCGCACTTGATGTTAATATTAACTATATCCTACCACATTAATTATCATTACTAATCAAGAAAAGGAGGAACGTTGTCTAGAAATAATAAATCCAATTACAAATGTTGTCAGGTAAAGTAAACCGCATACAGTAACTTAGCTGATCAAAATTAATATAGTTGTCCAACACATTCTAGGATTTATCACTTGAATCAATTATTTCTTCAGTTGTCATTATCATTATTGTTTTAGATACTGAAATTCACTAAATCCATCCATCTTCTAACACCTTGTAACCATTGGCATTCATATTCTTTCTAGGGTATCCCATAGCTAGCTATTATATAAATTAATCTTTCAAATTATCTCTTAACCACCCAAGTGCTTCATAATGGTGTCGATTGGCTTAAATCAACAACATCTTAAATTCTTGTAGCTCATATCAGTAAATGAAAATCGACACAATTACCTTTTGCATTTACAATATGTGGTTTCATAATGTGCATAGAGTTATTGTTTTCCACATTCTTTAGATATCAGTTTTAACTTAAATGCAAATTTGGTTTGTTGGGTTCAAACAAAACTCTAAATATGGTCACGAGGTTTAGGTGGGATTTTTAATAGAAATTACTAGTGGTAATTTCAGGGTTATTCCGTGATCAAAGTTATTTCAATTTTTATGCATTTAAATGTACAATTATTTCAAACATAATTACAATATGTAAAACGTAAAACAAAGTCCAGTGAGTTGTAATAGTGTATAGATGCATTATCACAGAATGAGGAGTGGAGCCCTCTTGAACCAAACTCAATATGGAATCTGAAACCAGAGCAGATCAAGAGTGTGGAAGCCAGATTTAATTCTGGGATGGTAAGGCCTCTAGGAGATGAAAGAAAAAATTCAGAAATAGATACAAGAGTTGTAACGAGTTCGAGACATCGATTTCCTCTATTGGATTCAAAACAAAAAAGAAGAGCCAAGAAAAGGCAACACCATATTCAATCTGCATAGAGGCCTAAATCTAGCGCATAGAGGACTGACCAGTTTATTTGCTGAGTTTTTAACATTCAAATAAATTAATCTTCAAAGTTTGTATCCTTATAAAAACGCCCAGAAGTATAATTCATATTTATCAATATACATTGGTTGTCTAAAACGAAAATCACCTAGAAATCTAAACAAACTGACCAGAAATAAATAAAACAATACCTGGGAAAAAATCGCCCTCAAGTCACACGAAGTGCAATCGAATAAGTAGCAATAGTTGAGAAAACAAAACGAGAAAAAAAAAAGCAGGAAATGTCCAACAAGATATAAAAATGAGACATAAAACGAGATAACAAATGAGATATAAAAACACAGAGTTTAAATAAAACTTCTCCATCAATCAAAGTTGGCAGGGTTAATTAAACATATCAAGGCACAAGACCACACACTACCTTGAGTAATCAACAAGGGTAGATGATGGGCAGGAACATCCTTTGCTCATCATCCACGCACATAAAAGAAGGGTGTTTATATCCATAGGTTTATTAACACCGAAGTGATGACCGTAGATCAAGATCTTGGCCGACTGCTAAGGCATGGACTGATGAGCTAGGGGCAAAGGAAAAGATAAACTGCAATCAACACAAATCAATAAACCATAGGACAATCAAGAGAGACATGGATTGAAATCCATGGGAATCAATCAACATCGAGCCAATGACTATGGGGGAAATTTCAGTCATCAACTAGAATGCTAAGACAATCATTTTCTTTACCCAATTAAACACACAAAACTAAAAGAATAAATCATACTAACAATCTACAATGTAGAAATAAAGGAAGCATATCGTATTCCAAGTATCCCGCTCTAATTTTTTTCCCATGCGCTCCGTGTAGCTCCCACTTGTCGGCTGATGAGACTTCATCGATACCTCCCATCCAACGCTAGGGGTACTCTTCTTCCCCCTTATTCCCCCCAAGCCGCAAAGGGGTCACATACACTAACCAGAGAATCAACTAGCTCCCAGCTCACCTCGCAAGGCCGAGCTACCACTCCTCACCGAGATGGGTATCCCAACTCCCACAAGCTAAGTCAGTCAAGTATAAATTTTTTCATCGTAATGTTAGGCATAACAGAAGAGATCCATCATCCTTCTCCTCCCTTCATTATATAGAGTTTTGAAGTCCCTTACTTTCCAAAAATCCCATTTAGTTTAATGTTTAATAATTTAATTCATAAAAATCCTCCCCGTACATGTGTCACCCATCCCCTTCATTCCTCCATAAATTAAATTCATTAATTAATTAATTTCCCCTATTTCCCTCAGCCACCTAAAATCCTTCCTAGAATCGCTCCTAGGTGTCTCCATATTCCCTTACAAGTTTTAAATACCTTCCCCCTTATTAATTTACTAGTTGAGTTTAAATTAGAAAGTTCTTAAATGCTAGATACATTACTAAGTTAAACTTTATGTTTTTTCCTTGTGTTTCCCCTTTCCTTTTATGTTTCCCTCTTTTTTCTAGTTTCCTAATTATTTTAGATTTACTCTTTCCCATTTTTATTTAAAACTCAATTTGGTAGGTGTAGAAAATTAATTTTTTTCGTTTTCCCCTTTTAATTAATAATTTTAATTAGTATAAGTGACAAAACAATTATTCCCCCCCTTTTTTTTAATTTTATCCCCCAAAATATTTTTATAAATTAAAATAATTACTCACCCCCTTCTTGACACAAGATTAATAATGATTATCATTTTTATTTATTTATTTTTATTTTTATTTAAACATATATATATATTTTTCTTTTACCGCAAGTTTCACCTAGACCTAGATTTTAATTTTCGAGGCTGGGCGACATTTTATTAGGGAAAATGTTTTAAATTTTTGTTATGACGTTATTCATCCTTAGGCCATTTAGGTTTATTCATTTATTAATTAACAATGCGACATTCCCTTCAGGACGTACCACGTGCTCCAAGGGTGCCACTCGCCTCTTTCCATTTTTCTTGGGCGACGTGCCCTTCATGATGCACCACGTGCTCCAAGGGTGCCACTAGCCTCTTTACTGACTTGGTAGACATAAAAAACCCCTGGAGTCAATAATCTGCCAGAAGATCTTGTGGGAGACTAAGGGCCTCTAAGGAATAAGGTCCTTACCTTATTGCGTGCCCCTTAGAATCATCGCGAGCGACTATTGAAGTCTTCCTTCACAACATCATGGGTCCTCTCGAACTAGGTAATCATTAACCTACAGTTCAAGCCACAGTGGGAGTGCTAGTAGGATGTGGCAGGGTTGTTGTCCACACCTCTCCCTCAACATCTCTGGTAGTCATGCATGACCCCTCTACTCCACATGTGAGTCTGGTCGACAAACTATCGTCATCCTGCATCATCAATGAATCATGTCATAAATATATCCATAATCATATTGTCTAATCAGATGCACTAATATCACATATAAAACAATCAAACCCCAATAGTTAACTCCCCGACTCGATCCAGAGTCCAAGGGGTTCCATCGATGCCTCTGCATCCTCAAAGTCCAAAATCCTGCACACTCAGTAAAACCAAGTCAATAGCACATGTATATGTCAATGTAGCAAAACATGTCATCAACCCATAATGCCTCATAATCAAAATCAAATGTTTAATATTATAATAATCTGGATCACTTGCGAGAAAGTGTCCTCAAAGAATAAGTTCTCTCACTGTGCATAAGAGTGAAATGTTACATACACCCCCTCTTGGTCTAAACTTCATCTCAAAGTTTCACAATATAAGTGCCAAAATAATGTGTATTATATTATCATAAGTCTATCTATCAAAAAAAAATGGAAATTGTTGGTGCATATCATATGCTTCCTCCCAACTCGCCGAGTGCAGACTATAGTTGTCCCACTAGACCTTGACCTGATCTATTGTTCGATGTCGTAGCCATTGAACACGATGATCCAGGATGCAGATCATCTCAGTCGTGAGCACCCCCTCGTCTGATACCTACAAGGAACTCATGTCAATAATGTGTGTAGGATCACTAATATAATGTCTCAAAATAGATACATGAAAAACATCATGCATACACCTCAAAGAATCAAGAAAGGCTAGTCGATAAGCCATGGGCCCCTTTCTCTGCACAATCTTGAAAGGTCCCATGAACCTAGGAGAGAGTTTAGCTCCCTTTCCAAACTTGATCGAACTCTTATGCAGTTTTACCTGCAAGAAGACTCGATCCCCAACCTCATAACTACGATCGACATGGTGCGCATCGACATAAATCATCTGTCAATCTTGCACTTCTTTAATCCTTTGTCTTATTGTTTGAATTTGATCTTCCATTTCTTGGATCGCTTCTGGTCCCATGAGGACCCTATCCTCAATCTGATCCCAACTCAAAGGTGTATAACACAGTTGCACATAAAGAAAATCAAAACGCACATTATTAATGGTGCTTTAGTAACTGTTGTTATAAGAAAATTCCACCAGTGGAAAGAATTCTTCCCAATGCTTTTGTTGGTCCATCATGTACATGCACAACATGTCCTCCAAGGTCTGGTTCATTCATTTGGTCTCCTTGTCAATCTCTTTTTGATATGAAATATTGAAGTTAAGTTGGGTTCCCAAGGCCTCTTGGAAACTCATCCAAAATCATCCAGTAAACACTGATCCTCGATTAGATATAATCCTCTTAGGCACGCCATGCAACCTCAGAATCTCTCTGATGAAAACTCTAGCTATGCAGGTGCCTAATATGTCGTACGCACAGGATTAAAGTGAGAATTCTTCGTCAGAGTGTCTACTACTATGAAAATCGAGTCATGTCTCCTTTCTGTCAGTGTCAACCCAACAATAAAATCCATCAAAATAACCTCCTATTTCGATTATGGAATAGTGTGTGGTTGTAGTAATCCTGTTGGATTTCTATGTTCATCCCTTACTTGCTGACATTCTAGACATATGGCCACGTAGTTGACTATGTCTGCCTTCATCCCTTTCCATAAGAATAAGGTTTTAAGGTCTTCCCTCATCTTCGTGACTCCCAGGTGAGCCATGTATACTACTCTATGAGCCTTACTTAGGATCAAGATTCTCAACTTGTCATTCAGTGGTACGCAAATCTGATTTTTAAACCTCAATAATCCATCATCGTCAAACACAAATCCTTCAAATCTTGGTACCATCATTGTATTTTGTCCAATAAAAACCTCGACCTCTTTGTACCATTCATCATCACGTTGTAAATTCAGAATTTTTTCACATAGATCCGTCTGAAGAGGCAACACCGAAAAGATGTGTGGTATTTGACTCAATCCATATGCCACTCGATTCATTATTCCTTTTATGTAAGTAATCTTGAAGTCGTACTCGCTAAGCAATTCCGACCAACACCATTGTCACGCGTTCAGTTCACTTTGTGTAAAGATGTGTGGTAGTCCACAGTGGTCCACCTTTAGTTCAAATTTTCATCCAACAAGGTAGTGTCTCCAAACCTTCAAGGAATATACAATGGATAATAACTCCAAATCATGAGTCGCATAGTTTTCCTCGTGCCTTCTTAGTTTCCTCGAGATGTAACAGATCACTCAACCATCTTGCATCAGGACTCCGTCTAAGCCTTCCTTGGATGCGTCAATGAATACCAATAATTTTACATCGATGTTAGGGACCTTTAGAATTGGTGTCGTTGTTAACATCTCCTTGAGCCTCCTAAAATCTTCCCCGCATTTCTCGGTCCAAACAAACTTCATGTTCTTCCTCTGAAACTCTGTGATCAGATTTTCTATCTTCGAAAATTTCTTGACGAACCGTCGATAGTATCCTGCTAAACCCATGAAGATATGCACTTCTGGGACATTCGTCAGCGCAGGCCATTCCATAATACCCTCGACCTTTGCTGAATCCATGGAAATACCTTCATTGGAGATGACATGCCTTAAGTAGTGAATCTTCGATTGATCAAATGAAAATTTGGACAACTTCCCATACAATTTCTGCTCTCACAAACACTATAGTACCAAGATCAAGTGCTCATCATGCTCCTTTGTCATCTGAGAGTAAGTCAAAATATCATCAATGAATATTTGGATAGACTTGTCCAAGTACTCGCGGAACACCCTGTTCATCAAACTCATAAATACCCCTGGGGCATTTTTCAGTCCAAACGGTAAAACAGTAAAATCGTAATGTCCAAACCTCATCTTAAAAGTGGTCTTAGGTACATCATCCTCCTTGATATGTAATTGGTGATACCCTGATTGCAAATTGATCTTTGAGAACATCATCGCACCCTTCATCTGATCAAAAAAATCATCTATCCTCGGCAACAGATATTGATTCTTGATCGTTTCCTTATTCAATTGACGCTAGTCAATGCAGAGCCTCCATGACCCATCCTTATTTTGTATGAAAATAACATGTGCAACCCAAGGTGACACACTTTGATGTATCAATCCTAGGTCCAACAATTCCTTCAGTTGCATTCTCAACTCCTGTAACTCTGAGGTCAACATCCGATAAGGTGTTCTTGCTATCAGTTCAGTCCTCAGTTTTGGGTCTATAGTAAACTCCAATTCCCTCTCAGGCGAAATCCCAGGTAACTCCTCCAAAAAGACATCTGCAAACTCTCTCACCACCAGAGGGTGTTCTATACCTTCCGCTACTCCCTTCTTTTTTAACGCAAGGATCACATAAAGCTTACATTCCTTACACATGCTCTTCTGTATTTGCAAGGATGAGATGAACCTTAGGGAAACTCCCTGGTTTCATCCTACAATCATGCGTTCTTGTCCCTCATCATCGACTAATATCAATCATTTCATATTATAGTTGAGTATCACCTCATGCTATTCCAACCAGTCCATACTGATCATGACGTCATAAGATCCTAAGGTCGGGATGTACAAGTTGTCCTTAGTGAAAACCTCTCCCAGGTTAAGGGTACAACCTGTAACCTTTCCTCCAACCCTTTGTTTGGCTCCCAAAGCCATCTCTATGAAGATAAACTCGTCATATTCGACTGCCTTTAACTTAGTCATTTTTAGCGCCGCACCAAAAATGAAACTCTCAGTAGCACCAGGATCTATCAAAATATTAAGGGTCTGGTCAGTGACGGTACATGGCTTATTGAGCACAGTCGACTGGTGTTCTTCCTGGTGATTATTCACCACTGCATGAATCCGATGGGCCTTTCCCAAATCTCCCACAGTAGTGGGTCCGACTGATCCAGATGCTCGTGTCCTCTCCACTGGGAAATCGCGCTGATAGTGTGGCTCCCCACACGTCCAACACCCCTTCTTCAGTCCAGTACTCCTGGTACCCGAAGTAGATGATGATGGCCCACCAGCCTGGAATCTTGGTCTATTCTCTTGAACATGCCTAAACTGTTGCTACTGCGATCGATGTTGTTGTTGATGTTGTGGTCCCTGATAAGGTGTCTACTGCTGAGGTGCCAGTCACCGAGGTGTAGTGAAAGTGGATCCCCTTTGGAAGCCATGATACCCTGGTGTATGTCTATCTAGTGTCTGATGATGTTGCGCACCAGATGACACCTTCCCTGCTGGTCTCGTTGGAGTCCTGCTCTGACCCCCATTGATAATCTCCTCCTCTGCTATGAGGGCCTTCTGGATGCCATCATGCAAGGTTTGAGGCATCAGAATCCTAACCTTTGCACGTATGCTTCCATTAAGTCCCAACACGAACCTGTTGACCTTAAGTTTCTCAGTATTAACATGCGACACATACGAAAGCAGCTCCATAAAATGGGCCTCGTACTCGGGCACCATACGACCACCCTGTCATAAGGCATTGAACTCGTTGAGATAATGCTCAATGAATTCCTTTGATAGGTACCTCTCTTAGAACCATTCCTCAAATAGTTCCCATGACACATATTCGACGACCATGTTCAGTTGTGGTAGGAGCGTCTTCCACCATAGAAGAACGCTTCTCTTCAGTTGAAAGAGCTCCATGCAGACCTTCATGTTGGAGGTATAGTCATGAATTGCAAAGCACATCGCCATATTCTCCAAAAATTCCTCGGCAGCTGTGTCATTTGGGGCACTAAAGAAATCAATGAATTTGACCTTATCAAGTTCACGGTGAATGATAGCAGTAAATATCAGAGCCCATGCTGGACCCTCAGGAGGTGTTGGTGCTGTGGCCTCATATTTTTCCAAATGGTTGATCATTGCCTCAGACATCCACTAGAAATACCTCATCATTCCAACCACATCACCCACCTCTATCTGCTCCTACATGACAACTTGTTCGTTTCCCTGGGGGTTATACCCCTCACGCATGGATGCTACTGGAGGCATCGTGCCTCCTCCCCTAGCACCCTGTTGTTTTCCTCCATGGTGTCCTCTAACCATGGTTACCTACACGAATACAAGTCAACTCAATTAGTAACATTATAATCAAAATCATATCAACGAAAGTCGTAGTGATCCCAAGTCGTGGGTTGAACCTTGCTCTGATACCATATGTAACGACCCCATCGTTACGACTACAAGTGAAGAAGAAGTTCAATTTTGTTTCTGTTTTTATGAAAGAAGGTGATGACGATAATATTTTAACCACACCACTATTGATGAATGAAAGCACGTAGTCGAGGCAACAAGAAACTATGACACCACGTACTAGCACAAGGGCAACTAGGTGAAACATGCATAGATCAACAAGGAGGAACAAATACCCACCCAACGCAAACAAGATACTCCTACAAGCTAATGGACAACATCCCCCTCCTAACACAATGACCCATGATGAACAAGACTAGAACCTCAAGGCGCACGAACCAAACGCATGAAGGCATTCTACCCATGTGCAAAAAGCAACTTACAACGCTCGACTACATTCACCCAGAATGCACCGACTCCAACCAAGCTCTCATTTGCCGCTATCCAATAGGATGTGCCATGATCCCCTCATCAACAATCATGTCATCCCCACGTGATAGATGTGTCAATAACCTTGGTACCAAACATCCTAACTAGACCAAGGACTCTAGATAAACCCAACGTGCTAGGAGCCAAACACCGATAAGAAAACCACTCACAAACCCAAAAAATAGATCAACAAGACACCAGAGGACGACTACCAGGGAAGACACAAGCCAATACATGACTTTGTCAACCACCCGACCCTTTTATCAAGTGTAACTGGTCAATAATTACCATCTAAATAGCGTTAAATACAGATCTAATTTTATCATTACTTACGATCAAAGGGAAATTCTAAATTAATCCCAAATTGTAATCTAACTAGCACTTGACATCATATAACAACATTAACCATATCAATGCAGAAGGATATAATGAAATACTTATTAACAAATTACATTACAACATGTTGTCTATCTATACTAATCATACAAAAATGGCAGTTGTTTATTAACATTAAAAAGAACTGTTGAGAAATGACTATGCCATTTAAGCGGGCTAATTTCATGCGGTTTTGTGGTTAAAAAAATAATCATCAACTCAAAATTTTAATGCTATCTTGTTGTTTTAATGTTAAATGTTATATCAGGCTAATCAATGTGCACTTGATGTTAATATTAACTATATCCTACCACATTAATTATCATTGCTAATCAAGAAAAGGAGGAACGTTGTCCAGAAATAATAATGCCAATTAAAAACGCTGTCAGGTAAAGTAAAACGCATACAGTAACTTAGCTTATCAAAATTAATATAGTTGTCCAACACATTCTAGGATTTATCACTTGAATCAATTATTTCTTCAATTTTCATTATCATTATTGTTTTAGATACTAAAATTCACTAAATCCATCCATCTTCTAATGCCTTGTAACCATTGGCATTCATATTCTTTCTAGGGTAACACATAGCTAGATATTATATAAATTAATCTTTCAAATTATCTCTTAACCACCCAAGTGATTCATAACGATGTCGATTGTCTTAAATCAACAACATCTTAAATGCATGTAGCCCAGACCAGTAAATGAAAATTGATGCAACTGCATGTTGCATTTACAATATTTGGTTTCATAATTTGCATAGAGTTATTGTTTTCCACATTCTTTAGATATCAGTTTTAACTTAAATGTAAATTTGGTTTGTTGGGTTTAAACAAAACTCTAAATATGGTTGGGAGGTTTAGGTGGGATTTTTAATAGAAATTACTGGTGGTAATTTCAGGGTTATTCCGTGATCAAAGTTATTTCAATTTTTATGCATTTAGATATACAATTATTTCAAATGTAATTACAATATGTAAAACGTAAAATAGAGTCCAGAGAGTTGTAATAGTTTACATATGCATTATCATAGAATGAGGAGTGGAGCCCTCTTGAACCAAACTCAAGATGGAATCCAAAACCAGAGCAGATCAAGAGTGTGGAAACCAATTTTAATTCTGGGATGGTAAACCCTCTAGGAGATGAAAGAAAAAATTCAGAAATAGCTACAAGAGTTCTAACAAGTTGGGGACACCGATGTCCTATACTGGTTTCAAAACAAACAAGCAGAGCCAAGCAAAGGCAATGCCATCTTCAGTCTGCATAGACGCCTAAATCTAGTGCATAGAGGACTGACCAGTTTATTCACTGAGTTTTTAGCATTCAAATAAATTAATCTGCAGAGTTTATATCCTTATAAAAATGCCCAGAAGTATAATTTGTATTAATCAATATACATTGGTTGTCTAAAATGAAAAGCGTGTATCTTGTCGAGCACGTGGAAATCTAAACAAACTGACCAGAAATAAATAAATAAATCGTTGGGCAAAATTCACCACCAAGTCACACGAAGTGAAACCGAAGAAGAAGCAATCGCCAGGAAAACAAAACAAGAAATAAAAACACTAGAAATGTCCAGCAAGATATAAAAACGAGATATAAAAACACATAGTTTAAAGAAAACTTTTCCATCAATCAAATTTTGGAGGGTTAATTTAACACATCAAGGCACAAGATCACACACTACTTGGAGCAATCAACACGGGTAGACGATTGGCAGGAACATCCTTCATTCATCATTCACGCACAGAAAAGCAGGGTGTTTAGATCCATAGGTCTATTAATACTGAAGTGACAACCGTAGATCAGGTTCCTTGCCTATTTCTCAGGCATGGAATGATGATCCATGGGCGAAGGAAAAATAAACCACAATAAATGCAAATCAATAAACCATAGGACGGTCAAGACAGGCAGGGATCGAAGGCCATAGGAATCAATGAACATCAAGACTTTCTTCTTAGACTTTCTTACTAAGTTAGATTTTCTTCTTTTTCCTTGGGTTTCTCCTTTCTTTTTATGTTTCCCTCTTTTTCCTAGTTTCGTAATTATTTTAGATTTCCCTGTTTCCCCTTTTAATTAATAATTTTAATTAGTATAAGTGACAAAACAATTATTGCCCCCCCTTATTTTTAATTTTATCCCCCAAAAGATTTTTATAAATTAAAACAATTACTCAACCCCTTCTCGACACAATATTAATGATGATTATCATTTTTATTTATTTATTTTTATTTTTATTTAAACATTTTTTTTTTCTTTCTTTTACCGCAAGTTTCACCTAGACCTAGATTTTAATTTTCGAGGTTGGGCGAGATTTTATTCGGGAAAATGTTTTAAATTTTTCTTATCATGTTATTCATCCTAAGGAAATCTAGGTTTATTCATTTATTAATTAACAACGTGACGTGCCCTTCAGGACATACCACGTGCTCCAAGGGTGCCACTCTCTTCTTTCCATTTTTCTTATTTGACATGCCCTTCAGGACGCACCACGTGCTCCAAGGGTGCCACTCACCTCTTCACTGACTTGGTAGACATAAAAAACCACTAGAGTCAATACTCCGTCAGGTGATATTGTGGGAGACTAAGGGCCTCTAAGGAATAATGCCCCTTCCTTATTGCGTTCCCCTTACAATCATCATGAGCTACTATTGCAGTCTACCCACACGGCATTGTGGGTCCTCTCGAACCAGGCAATCGTTAACCTACAGTTTGAGCCTCAACGAGACTTCTAGTAGGTTGTGGAAGGGTTGTTTTCCACACCTCTCCCTCAACATCTCTGGTAGTCGTGCATGACCCCTCTACTCCACATGTGAGTCTGTTCAGCAAGCTATCGTCAACCTGCATCATCAACGAATCATGCCAGAAATATATCCATAATCATATCATCTATTCATATGCACTAATATCACATATAAAACAATCAAACCCCAATAGTTCACTCCCCAACTCGATCCGTAGTCCAAGGGGTTCCATCGATGCCTCTGCATCCTCGAGGTCCAAAATCCTGCACACTTAGTAAAACCAAGTCAATAGCACCTATCTATGTCAATGCAACAAAACAACATGTCATCAACCCATAATGCCTCATAATCAAAATCAAATGTTTAATAGTATAATAATCTGTATCACTTGTGAGCAAGTGTCCTCAAAGAATAAGTTTGCTCATTATGCGCAAGAATGAGATGTTACACAAACAATATAATTAAAGGTAATTGAGACAACATGAGATGAGTGGAAATCATGGCATCATATGCCACCTCCACTAAACCTCACAACATTTTCATCAAAAATTAATAATTCCATTCTTTAATTTTATTTCATTAACAAAGTTTTATTTTAGGGTTGGAAGATTAGGAAGCTTTGGGTTCCCAAGAGACTAGAATTGTGTTTTAAAATAATGAAAATATGTTTTCCATTCAATCTCAAAAGACAATAGGATTACAAGTTCCTCAAACTAGTTCAAGGATAAAAATGTGAAAGTAACATCATATACATGAATGAAAAACAACCAGCGGCATGCATAGAGGTTCTGTGACATATTAACCATGATTATTAAGGAAAATATATTTTCCTATTGAATTGAAATCTCAACCATTCAAAATTTAATTTTCAAAAAGATTAAAATTTATATAGTAAATATCTATTAAAAAATATGTTAATCAAACAATATATTTTTTTTTAAGTAAAAAGATAGTACCTGCTGTATTAAGTTAACAGAGAAACATTGACAAAATACACAGAGATATAGTCATCCTGAGCCACCAAAAATGTTGTTGTTTTACCGGAAACCAACATAGTTTGGAGTGAAATGAGTCTAGGAGGATAAGATAAAACTGTTTTTCCCTCTGTCCTGCCCGAAGGAAACCAAGAGAGATGGCCATAGTTCAAGTTTACACTTAGCAACAGCATGATTAAACAGAAAACAAACTAGCATAGAAGAACTCAGATACCCGGTGACATGTCGCCATTGCCTTTCTGCCATGTGGATCTGGCTTGGATGGTGAATGGTTGCGCGCACATTGGACATTTCCTCTTTGCTGGAGCGTTGGAGTACGCATCAAGGAGAAAGTCGAGACGTTGTCCCATGAGGACGGCTCTGTTCTCCTGGTCTTCTATGTGGCTTCGAAGTTCGAACACCAGAGCCAGATGCTCTGCACGGAGGAGTGGACCATGCAAGTCATTATTTCCTACCTCGTCGAAAGTTTCATTCCCCAATTCCATGTTCATCCCTGCTCTGGCCTCAATCACGTTAAGTCCTGTGCTGGCCACATACACAATCATCCCTGCTCTGGTCTCGTCCACATTCCTTTCTGTGCATGCATTGTCCCAAGCCTCGTCCTCATTCGTTGCCTTCTCAGCATGGATGGTTGGGCTGTAGTCATCTGTCCATGGTATCTCTTCCATAATACAAATTGGGAATTCATCTACTGGCTCTCCCTTCGGACTGCTTCTAGCCTGTATTTTAGGCACTGTAGCTTGGGGTTCCAAGGTGCTCACTAAATCCTCCAGGTACGGTGTTTCCTCAACATAACAGGTTGGAAACTCTTCCATAACGCCTTCCTTCAGACAACTTCCAGGCTCAATTTCCATGGTGTGCATGCTACGTTTTGTCCCAAGCTCAACGATAATGGCATGGAATGCCAATTGATTGGCTTGATCTCTCTGTTGGAGAATGGAAGTTTCCATTGACAGAGCGCGCTCCAGGTTCTTCCTCCTTTGCCTCTACTCTTTGTGGGTGTACTAGGATGAGCCTCGGTGAGGCCTGCCTCACTTCCTTGTCATTGTTGATGAGGGGTGGATAAGGGTACATAAAGAATGAGCCAAAACTAGAATGCACCAAAATGAGAGTGATCCAAAACTGCACCAGAGCTCCCAACCGATGGGGAGGTCCAAAACGAGAGTGAACCAGCTTTGTCCAGGCTCTCCAACTTTTGAATTATCAAATGCCGGCTTTGCATGGCTTCCCATTAATCCTGTCATATTAAATGTTGGCTAAGCGAGTGTGTTCGCGTGAGGGAGAAGTCCCTCCTCTGTATAGTGGTTGTAATGGTCGGCTACCATCATAAATGTGGAAGGGATGGGGAGTGGCCTACAACATTTTAGATGTGGCTTGATGCTGAGCCATGTGGCAAGGCGTCGCCGCGTGTCACCCGATCCGGGGGTTAATCAAACAATATTATTTTTTATATAGTAATAAATTTTAATTTTCAAAAAGATTAAAATTGATATAGTAAATATCTATTAAAAAATAAGTTAATCAAACAATATTATTTTTTATATAGTAATAAATTTTAATYTTCAAAAAGATTAAAATTGATATAGTAAATATTTATTAAAAAATAAGTTAATGAAACAATATTATTTTTTATATAGTAATATTTTTATATAAAAATGTTGATTTATTTTTCCATTCCCATATAATAGTCCATGGTTTTCTAATGTGAGCTTGGGTAGAGGGGACCTCCGATAGTCATTATGAATAGTGTCAAATGACCTTGAATCATGTTGTTTTAGTGAATGGCATGCAAAGCTAGAATTGGACTCCATGCACTATTTAAGAAATAAGATCTCAAAAACCTCTAGCAATTCAATGAAGAGAAACCCATGATCTATGTTTGAATTCATGTTAAACAAGGGGAGTTGTTGAGCAACAAGTCCCTCCCAAGTAGGGAGGAGATAGAAACAAAATTTGTAGCTCCGGAGAGAAAAACATGTTTGTTTTGGATTAGCCCTAGTTTGAACTGTAGATTGAACTATAGATCTATCTCTGTTGGACGTGATTTTCTCTGTATGGTTTTTCGGTCTAGATATTACTTTTGGTACAAGTACTGCTTCAAGATTCTTGCTCTTTTTTAAATGTTGATTGAGCGGAAGGATAGATCATTACTTGTTGAATAAGATACCCCAACATTTTAGTTCATCTCATCATCTTATTGAGTTCTATTTGGTTCATTTCAACAGCGTTATACCATAAATAATTCTTTTTCAAAATGTGTCGTGAATAATTTTGTGAGTAATGTTCTCATATGTCTAGACACATACAAGCACATATTATTGAATTTCACATAGAAAGACTAGATGGTATGTGTATCAGACTCTTCGAGCAATTCAACAAGTTCTACGTTTATAACTTGTATGCGAGCTTGGAAAAATAATCCCAATCAAGCAATGGAAATATTATAGGGAAAGGACGATCATAAAGTGCTAGAATAGTAGCAAAGCACCACTATAGATAGCGGAGGAATAGTTTGATCTTTATGTGAATTAATTGTGAATAATGTTTGACAAAGTAAATGGCATGTCATTTGTACGATTCTATATAATGCACCAAACTTTTATATTTCAATTTCATTACAATCCCCAAACATAATGGTTATTTTTTAAAATATATAGTAATAGTGTGTCACTGTAAGTTGGGTGAAAATTTTGTATTAAGCAAATGATAGGTAGTGTACATTGTAATTTGGGTGAAAATTATGTATTAAACAAATGATAGTACCTTTTTTTTTAATATATTCAAACATGAAGGGGGAACGCCACCAGCAATTAGTGAATATCACTTACGGTGCAAGTTGCAATCCTCATTCATTTAATTCTTAACATCCTGGATAGTTAATTCTGTCCATTTCGGAACAACAAACATTACGACTAGTCTGTATGATGGGCAAGTAAATCACCTGCAACATGAAAATATTAACCCTTTGAAACATGTGGGATAGGTTTTACCATGTCGATAACACTGATGGCTTTAAAGTCACTCAAATCCTTGGCCAAGAAAATGTATGCACAGAGAAATCAGAACTGTGACCAACAATGACAACATGAAGCCAAAAGTTTTTATAATGAATTGGGCTACGTTAATGGAAGGTTCCAAGGAGATGAGAGTAATGGAGCATGAAATCCTAAAATGCTTCCCAAAAATAATGGGCAATATCAAAAGTGAGAGTCCATGAGGGAATTCTCACAGCAAGTTCATTTAAAGGTTGGGAAATGGAGAAAAGTCGTTGGATTTTCTTGGCACGCATTTGTAAAGGAGCACAGTGAGGGTCTCAAAAAATTAATGCATATTAATGCATTCATAAAGGAGCACAGAGTGGGAGGGAACGAAACTCCATTGGATTACATAGAAGCACAGACACTGGATATATCACTCTGGTGGCCTGGTCTGTACGTTTGATGTGAAAATTTGGCAAGCATCTACAGGAGGAGCCCATAAAGGTAAATTATTTTCACCCACTAACAAAAAGGAAAATGCCATCTTGTTTACTGAAAGAATAATAGCTACCAGAAAAGTTCAAAATGATGAAAATAAACTAATTATAATATACAATTTCTAAAAAGTAAATTAAACTAATTATAATTATAATATAGAATTTCCAATAAATTGACCACCTATCCATAAAAAAAGGACATGCATCCATAAACCAGAAATAAACTCCATGGGGCTATTGATGTCTAATGCTGGTCAGATCTCATTCAACTTCTTACATTCAGATCTCCTAATTTAGAATCACAGGATCCATCTATTTAGAAAATGGGTTTATCTTCTAATTTATGTTAATTTGTCAATTATGTTAAGACAATACAGTACCTTTACATAAATGGTCGGACGAGGAAACATGTCGCGATAACATGAAAGACACCCATACATGGTTCCAGAACATTTTGGTCTAGTTATGCGACAGCCTTTAGGGCCTCATCCTCTGGAACAACAACCTTTTATTGAGCTTCTGGAACAAAGATTGGCAGGTCAACATGAAGAGTGACAAAGGATTGCGATGGATAATCGAAAGCTCCGTGAAATTCATATACCTAAGGGGGTGGGAAAGATATTTCGTAAGGTTGCTATCATTTTTTACGCAGAAGGGGTGAGCTACCTAAGGTGGGTAAGTGAGCTGAGGAGGGAGAACAATAAGAGAACTGATAGGAGGACCTGGTAGCTCATGTAGTTTGTTACACCCTCTAATGTCCAGTAGTCAAAGGTTGAAGCTTCGCTGCTTGAAGAGGACCGCTGGTTGAAGCTCCGCCGAGTGTGACCTATTTGTAAAAGATTTGATCCCTGAAGATGATTTTGAGAGCGTGGCCTTTTATATGGCAGATGGTAATCTTGTTGAAACATAAGCGGACCGAAAATCCTTGCATTCCAATCAATTTGCAGGAAATGCAGGTACAATAGACGAGATTTTATTTGATTTGAACAATCTATCATCTCCCGACAATAACCAATCCTTCTTCTCTACAGGTTTTGGATTAGAATACTTCCACAGCGGGCTTGCCACATTGGATGCAGAGATGTATGAGGATGCTTATTTCTCCCCTCCTAGACTGGAGTAGAGCTTTGCCTCTCCTTTCTCCCTAGTCTGAACATATCTTTCCTACGCATGCTCTTCACGATTCAGAAGTGATGTGTGCTTCAGAGTGGGGATGACACGTTGATCATCCTGATGGAACCAAATGACTTATGGGGAAAATGAATGAGCTCCTCTATTTTTTGAATCTGGTGTTGTCCCATATATCATGGAGACAAGAGAAACAAACACAGAGGGTAGGACTTCCCATATATCAAGCAAAGTTGTCCTGGAAAGAGGGGAGGACGTCCCATATATCAAGCAGAGGTCGGTCCTGGCAAGATAGACATAGGCAGAGGTCGGTCCTAGCAAGAGAAACATAGGCAGAGGTCGGTCCTAGCAATTCCTAGCAAGAGGGGATGAGGTTATTTTGTAAAGGATAGAGAAACAACATGTAGGTTTGCATGTTGGTTTCGGTGGAAACAACATATTAAAGAAATAACAAGTGCAAAGAAATACTATGAGTATCTTCACAAACATTTAATGTGTGAAGAAGTAAAGTTAGAATAATTTCTAGCATTACTTAGTTGGGAAAAAAAACTCCTTAAATGTATGCATGTAAAGAAATATAAGCTAAGGTATTAGCAACCGGTGCCTTGGGAAGAGGTCAAATAAGAGGGGAAAGTAAAAACTTCGGTTAAAACATATGAATTTCCAACTAAAAATCATATGAACAGTAAAAACTTTGGTTAAAAAGGTAAAATTTTATTGGTTTTCGTGTCAAATAAATTGAATCCTTGAAAATTGATTACTAATAGTCCCAAAGCCAAAGCCTGAAGGGCAAGGACTAAAAAAAATCCACCCTCTATATTTATATTTGTATTAATGTATTCCCTTCATTTGAAAATTTTTGAGAACAAGTTAAAATGTGAGTAGGTTGTAATTGATTTGAATTCATGTTAAATCAAATATCCACCCTTTATATTTGTATTAATGTATTCCCCTCATTTGAAAAATGTCGAGAACAAGTTAAAATGTAGGTAGGTTGTAATTGATTCGGAGGAAACCCTCCCTGAAAGGCTGCTAATCTAAGTCATGGATTTGAAAAGTGTTATTAATATGTTTTCCATGTGTTGTTCAAATACAATATGTGTAATTTTTTATCACCCTTTTTAGGTATCATGTCAATTATAAATATGTTTTCTATGTGTTGTTCAAATACAATATGTGTAATGTTTAATTACTTAACATCAATATGATTCTTTTTTGGTACCATGTTACAATCATCATGTGTGAGAATGAATTTAAATTAGTCTTCATTCAATTTTGTTTTTCAAAAACTTATTTACATTTTTATGTTATGCATATATCCATAGACCAATCTCAAAAATACAAAACCATTGATTCAAATAATTTTCTAATCTACAAATATAAAAAATAAATCTCTTTACTTGTATGAATGTTTCAATTCTTTGGAAATGACTTGTTTTGTAATAAAGTTTTGTGAATTGCATGTAAGAAGACTATGTTCATATTAAATATAATAAAAAAATTATTTGATAGATCTCTTGCTTCTAAAAAATAAATGTAGTACAATGATTAATATTGTTATTTGTATATTGAAAAATTATTAGTATATTTAGTAAAAATATGGTTTACAATTTTATAAAACAATACCATAATTTACCTACCATTCATATTTTGTTGTCAATAACTAATATATATATATATATATATATATATATATCTTCGTCATTCTTATATTAAAATTATTGAAATAAAATTATGTTAATATATAGTAATATTGAAACATTGGATTTATTATTTAGCCATAGAAAAAATTCTTAAAATAACAATCAAATTATAACTATTATTCATTAGGGATACTGGTTTGAATGGTTTTAACAATGACCTCATGCTTGGATAAGGCCCTAGACAATTTAGAATATGAACGATAAATTTTCCAAATATGCATGCATTAGTAGTAACTCCAAATAAATGTGAACTTTTCAACATTCAACCAATCAAATTTACTCATGGAGTATTTTACTTATGTGCAATCTAAATATGCAAACCACAATGAAATATGAAAATACTCTTATGCAACATTGACAACATTAGAACTATATATATATGTGTAATCATGGTAATAATCCTTATTATTATATTCACATATATTCATATAAATTATATACAAACCTATGGTATCTTTTGTGTTCATTGTGATTATGATTTAATTGTTCTTAATTTGTTCAAAATGTTTTAACTGCTAACTTGTAAGAAGAAGAAAAGTTAGAAAAGTACACACACTAATTCACCCCTCCCCCTCTTAGTGTGGGCAATGTGTTCAGCCAGGCGTATCTTGATGATCTAGCATCATGTTCTCGTAAGAGATCTCATCATCCTCCCCACTTACAACTTGTCTTTGATAGGTGTCACTACTACCGGATTCATCTTAATCCAAATAAGTGTATCTTTTTCATAACATCGGGTTGCTTGTTAGGTTTTATCATGTCTACTAAGGGAATCATGGTCGATCCTCTAAAGGTTGAGGAAATAGTTCAATTTCCTCCCCCATGCACAATCCCCCAACTTCAAAGTATATAAGGGAAAGTTAAATTTCTTCGGAGTTTTGTTTCCAACTATGCCGAGATTACTAAAGGGTTTATGTGTCTTTTGAAAAAATGGGTCCCATTCTATTCGGATGAAGCAGCTGAACACTCTTTCCAAGCGTTGAAATGTGCTTTAATGTCTACCCCTCTACTCAGTTCTTTGTATTATGGAAAGGATTTATTGTTGTATTTGGCAGTCACAGAGTCTACTATTATCATGGTCTTGGTCCAAGAGGATGATGTGCTTGAAGAGCATGTTATCTACTATATCATTTGAGGTTTGGTAAGACCAGAAATCAACTACGCCCATGCTCAAAAAATCACTTTGGCAGTTGCCCATGTTGTCCAACGATTTCGTCATTAAATTCTACTTCGCAAGACCATTGTCATAGATGTCATGAATCCTTTTCAATATGTATTGAAATGATGGGTTATCGGTGGGAAAATTAGTCAATGTATAGTCATCCTTCAAGAGTTTGACTTGTATTTTGTTTCGGCAAAATCTAAAAATTCTTTGGTCTTTGTTGAGCTAATTTTGGAACTTTCGGTCGAAAGTGGTAACTATTTTCCGATAGAGTCACTAACCAATGGGTATATTTTCCTTATTGCATCTTTGGAACCTTGGTATGGATATATACTTGTGTATATTTAGACTTTGAAGTGCCCTTCCTATGCTTCTTGTGATGAGCATCGACGGATATGCCATGAAGAATAGAACTATCTTATCATCGATGATACTTTATATTGTCGGGGAGTTGATTGCATTCTTTGTCATTGTCTTACTTATGAAGAGGCAACTCTTGTGTTGAATGATTTTCACACTGGAGCATGTCGCATTCACTTATCTGGGTTGGAAACAACCCATAAAATTCTTCATGCTAGATACTTATGGAACTCGTTAATAAAATATTGTGTAGAGGAAATCAAGAAGTGTCACCCATGCTAGATATTGTCTTGGAAGATGTGGACACACACAACTCCCATGTTTCCAGTTATTGCTATCAGTCCCTTCACTAAATGGGGGATTGGATTTACTACATTCCACCGAGCTTCATATAGGGGGCATCATTATATTACCATGGTGGTAGACTACTTCAATAAGAGGGTCGAGGCCATGTTGACATTTGGTAATGATGGAGAGCCAATTTCTCTTTTCATTTTCAACCAGATGGTAGCTAGGTTCGGTATTCCAAAGGATATTGTCACAGACCATGGCAACCACTTCTAGAACAAGATAATGACTATGCTAACATAAAAACATGGGTTTAATAAGGAACATTGTCAACCTACTATCCACAAGAAAATGGTCAAGTGGAGGATTTTAATAAGTCTCTCAATACTATTCCTAGTCCGAGTAGCCCCCTTGGAGCACATAGTGCATCCTGAAGGGTGCGTTGCACAAGGGAACTGGTGAGGTGAGTGGCACCCTTGGAGAACCTAGTGCATCCTGAAGGGAATTTCACGTTGTTGATGATAGAGGGATGAACATAGATGGCCTTAAGACAAATAACATGTTAAGTAAATTTTAAAACAATTTCGCTAATTAAATGTCGCCCAATACTAAATTTAAGGTTTAAGTCTAAATTACGCTAGTGGTAAAATTTGGTCTACCTTTAAAAAAAATAAAGAAATAAAATAATAGTAATTAAAATAAAAACAACTTAAATAATAATTATGATCTTCGTAAAATCCTGTAACATGAAGGGAGTAAGAAATTTAATTTATTCATAAAAGAATTAAATATGTAGAAATAAAATGCAAAGAGGGAATTAATTGTTTTATCTTGTGATAATTTAAAATATACTAATTTAATGATAAAAGGGGAAAAGGGGTTAAATTCCACACCTGCCTTTTTGAGTTGTAATTAAAAAAAAGGGAAAGAGGTAAAGTAAATTTTTTAGGAAACTAGGAAAAGGAGGTAACATAAAAAGAGAAAAAGGGGAACTTACAGGAAAAAGTGGAAAGTCAAACTTAGAAAAAAGCACCTACCATTTAAGAGCTTTCTAATTTAAATTGAATTGGCAATTTAATAATAGGGAAAGCCTTTAAAACCTGTAAGGGAATTTGGGGACACCTAGGAGCAATTCTAGGAGTAACTCTAGGTGGGTGAGGGAAATAAGATAATTAATTAATTAAAGAAATTAAATAATGGAGGAATGTAGGGGATGGGTGACACTTGTACAGAGAAGAATTTTTAGGAATTTATTTTTAAAAACTTTAATTAAATGAGATTTTAGGAAAGAAAGGAAGTTTGAAACTTTATATAATGAAGGAATGAGAAGGATGAAGGGGATCTTTTGTTTACATAACGTTACGCTGCAGAAATATCTACTTGACTGATTTACTTGTGGGAGTTGGGATACTCAGCTCAGAGAGGAGTGCTAGCTCGGCCTTGCGAGGAGAGCTCGGTGCTAGTCTAAATCTATGTCTAGTGTGTGTGGCCCCTTTGCGGCTCGAGGGGTTAAGGGGAAAGAAGATTACCCCTAGCATTGGTTGGGAGGTATCGGTGAAGTCTTGACATTCGATGAGCGGGAGTTGCACGGTGTGTGTGGACATCACTCAGGGTGGGCGAACAGGAAACGATAGCTTTCTTCGTATGAATGGTAGATTGTATTAGGACTTATGCTTGGATCTTATTATTTATTGGAAAGGGTAAACTGATGTCTTTTAAGTTGATGACTGTAACTTTTCTTATCCTAGCTCGATGATTGTTGACTCCCATGGCCTTCATTCCTCTCATGACTTGACAACCCTATGGTGATGACTGTGATCCATATGATTGTTTTTCCTTTAGTCCCTAGCTCACCAGTCCTTTCTTGAGCAGTCGGCCAGTAGCCTGATCTACAGTCGTCGCCTTGGCATTAAAATACCTATGGATCTCAATGCCCTACTTTTCTGTGGAAGGATGGTGAAGCGAAGGACGAGCCTATCAGTCGTCTACCTTTTTTGTTGTCCTTGCCTGATTGTTTGACTTGCACCTTCCAGTATGACCCCTGCATATGGATTATCTTGCTTCCTTGTTGTTTATTTTTCTGCGCCTTAACTAATAGAATCCCTGCAATCTGTTCGACGAGTTATCCTTATGGCCCAGGCGTTCTATTACTATTGTCAGTATATTTATATTGGTATCCTGAGATGTGAAAAGAATTTAACTTCTATCTGCGGTTGTTTCATGTGGATTGACTTGTTTTTATTATTCTGCTTTGTCATTATGTAATGGATGTAAAAACCTTACCTCTGCGATGGTAATTTTGTAACAGATGTAAGAAATATATATATATATATATATATATATATTACCTCTGCTATTTTAAATAGATAGTGTATGAAAACAAAAAGTATTACTTCAGCAATAGTCATAATGTAATGGTTGTAAGAATATTACCTCAACGATAGTAAATATGTAACACATGTAAAGTGTTGCCTCTGTGCTAGGATGAACGATGTTTGTGTGTTATCTAGAGATGGAATTATTTTACCCTGAGTTAATACATTTTTAGAGTTCAGGAATGCATTTTATCTTCATCGGAGTGTTCTTGTTTTACTCTGCATTCTGACTCTACATTTCATAAACTCAACATTGCATGTATTTACTGGAAGGCCAGATTCTGATTTTAATGGTTAGCAATTGATTTTTGGATGGCGATTTAGATAGGCATATTTGGCTGTGATTTTATATATACATTACTGAGTGGATATTGAATGCCCACGTTTTTCCTTTCGAAAGGTTGACTGTTTGCCGATTGATTTCCCATGATTTTTTTTTACTTTTAAATGAATGATAGAGATGCTGAAAACACCCTCGAATGGATGCTAGGGAGATTGACTGGATTGGTTGTTGCACGCCCTCTATTTGTTGTTAAACTGATGACTCGGTCGCTGCCTTAATTGACCACGATATGCCCTTGTTAATGTGATTGAAATTTTCTTTAAATGACCAATTTTTCCTTCAAGCTATGATTATGTTTTTCCCTTAAATGATTGACTGTGTTCCTGTAGCTTTCCTTCATCTGAGACCTAGCGTTCGGGTTTCATACACAACAATTTTGAGTTTGCCTTGCCGGTTGATATTGGGATGCATGCAACTTCGTTTTGTTTTTCGGGGATTGCATGTAATATTCGTTTTTTATTTTGGGGATTGCATGTAATTTCATTTGTTATTTACCAGCAAGATTAAAAGAAGATTGCCTGGATTTCTGTTTTTGTCTTTTCACACAACAAATCTCCCTCAATGCTCTGTGTTGACATTCTCCCCTCACTCAACGAAACTGCCTCTGTCCCTCTGCGCGGTATGATGCTCTTACCTTCCTCCCGGCCTCCTTTTTATTGCTGCGTACCTTTACCAACGCCCTTCCAACTCTTATCCATGCGCGTTTCTAATTCTGTCATTTCCTTTAAATCCTTGGACGGTTTCATTTTAAACTCTCGATGGGAATCTTTACGCCTGTGTGTCATTGCATTGACTGGACAGGAATATGATTGATCTGTGCATCATTATAGTAAGGGATCCTTTTTAAAAGTGCTTAAATCATATGTTATACAGTGAAAGTAATACCCTGCAATATGTTGAGTGTAATATCAATGGATGTAATCATTTTAGTTGTTTAAATTATAATTTATGTCTGAGTTTAATATTACACATTATGCAGGTGCATCATTACAGTAAAGGAATCCTTTTTAAAGTGTTTAAATTATATTTATACAGTGTAAAGAATACACTGCATTGTGTCGGCGTATTATTAATGGCATGAATTTTTAATGTGTTAAATTATAAGGGATACACCGCATTATGCCGGAGTGAATATTAATCACATGAATTCCTTTAAAAATGATTAAATTATATTTTAATACCCTACAATATGTTGAGTGTAATATCAATGGATTGAATCATTTTAGTGTGTTAAATTATAATTTATGCTTGAGTTGAAGCATTATGCCTGAGTTTAATATTGGTAGCATTATTATATTAATTATATTATGGTATGGAAGATTATTATTATTCAAGCACTTTAGTAGTGATGAGGATGGCATTTGCAAGTCAAACCTCAATCCTCACATGATGAAGAATTTTGTGGTTGGGCTTCTAATTTGAAGCTCAGACTTTCTTAAGTGATGTGCCCTTATGGCTAAGGTAGATGGTACCTTGATGAAATTTTATAATTTAGAATTTCTCAAAATTGAAGTGTAATAAGAGTACATTAGATTGAACATCAAAGACACATTGCATTTAGATGTGCCCTGTTTAGAATGGTAACCCATGTTTCTTTAGATGGTAATATTGACTAGTTAGTCTGGGTGATGGGTTGGGTTGTTGAATGAAGTCTCTTTTAGCTTGCACTTCTCGGTGAGGGTGTTGTTGTTATTTTTAATTAATGTTGTACCTGGTTTTGTAATGCACTTGGTTTGGTCACTGTAAGGGTTCTAGCTACTTATGTAATTAATGTTGGGTTGTTAGGATGCTTGTCCTTAGCTTAGTAGGCTTGGTGATGCAAGAGCATCTCTCCATGCAGCCAGCTAGCCACGTCAACGCGCACCCATTCAGGGCTGAAAGGGAGGCGCAACCTCATTTTGAATTGGAATTCAATGTAATTTAATGTCTTAGGCTGGTGAGCCATGAATGCCATGCCTTTGCGCAGGCTGTAGATAAGATAGGCATTTATTATAGATCGACTGAGATCTAGTTCTGGATAGCAGACTAGACAACCATTGATTGTAAATTAATTAGAGTAGGTAAATCCTGGAGGGAAGCGCTCGATGAGCACCTCGGGTAAAAGAGATCTGAGATCTCATTTTAAAAAAAGAGAATGGTTGAGTTGAAGAGCCAAGGAGAGCTTAGAAACACCATTGTAAAATATACAGGCATTTTGCCATTATTTAATACAAACAACAGTTTTTCCTGCACCTGATCTGTGTTGAATGGATGCCTGTGTGTGTTCCTTATATATTCTGTATGTGGGTGTGTTGTTATCATGCCATTTCAGGGAGAGTGCTTCATTTCAGGTTGAGGGTATTTAAGGCTTCATACCGGGAGGGTGTGACAGAATGCTGAGGTTCTGATAGCCGTGCACAGAGGATGCACTTCTGAACTCGTGAGGAGTCAGACAGAGATGTGCTGAGGCACAGACTGAAGTCAACAACTCAGGACGAAGACCTTTGAGGTTGCTGAACACCTCAAGAGGCAAGGCTGTGTAGCTGAGACACTGTTGCTAACAGAATCACTACGGATTCTGTGAGAATCTCTGCCAAGCGGGCATTGAGTGTGTGTACAGTGGTGCACAGAGAGAGAAATAACTCTGCTATGAGTTCTTAAGGAAATACCAGAATCACTGAGGATCCTGAGGGGCTCTTCCAGGAGGGCATTGAGCAAGTGCAAAAGGTGCATAGGAACCCAGAACTACTGAATGTTCTGTGGGAAAGGAGACTCCGCCAGGAGGGCATTGAGAAACGTGCAAGCAGGCACGGGAGAAAAGAGAACTCTTTGAGTTCTGCCATTGAAAGAAAGAGTCCACTGAGGGAACTTTGATGGGTTACTAAACACCCAGAAAGACTCAGCAAGGAGGGTGCTAGAGCAGGTAGCTAGGAAGGCTTCAATATTCTCTATCTGAGAGAGAAGAAGAGTAAAATCCCTAAGGGGTCTGAGTGATTATATAAGCTCAGGATGGATAGCACCAGCAAGTGCATCTGAAGACTCTACAGGAGTACAAAAGTCGAGGAATCCTTCAAGGATTCGAAGGCAAAATCTTAGAAGGGGCAGCGTTTTCATGCGCATGGCAAGGCTCAAGGTTATAGAGCTCGTGGAGGAAAGAAGCACAGGCTGCGACCTTCTGAATCTTTGAGACCTTGGAAATTCTCCCAAGGCAGGAAGAAAACGTAGAAGTTCAGGAAGGAGCGACAGCAGTTGTTAGATCAGCAGGAGGAAGCAGATCTTGACCGTTGAACAGTTACGTCCAGGGAGCTCTGGAAGAAGCACACAGGAGAAGGGGACCGACAGCCGTCGGATCTCATAAGAGAAATCCCGTTAGCCGTAGGATCGAGAAGAGTTGCACGGAGGTTAACCTCAGAGGGAGGAGCGCACGAGAAGAACAGGTCTGAGTCATCAGATCTGAGGAGAAACCCTGACAGCCGTTGGATCGGTAGAAGCTGCACGAGGGATAGCAGTCGGGATTTTGGCCATCGGGATATCGGGGTTCGGCATTTGACGAAGCAAGAGTTTCATACTCTTTGGAATCGCATGTTGTGATTTCCCGAATTGATCAGGGTCATCAATCGTCAGGAGGACAGGTGGCGCAAGATCCCATCATATCGGGATTCGACATTCGGCGTTTGGTGATGCAAGGGTTGCATGCCCATCGAAATTGCGAGTAGCGATGTCTCGAGTTAACGAGAGTCGTCGATCATCAGGAGGACATGTGGCGGAAGATCTCAGCGAGTCAGCATTTGAAGGCATCGTGGTTTCCAGGTTGTGAAACGCTTGCATCTCGAACTCCTGATCGGCGATTTCCCGAGGTCATAGGTGTGTGGGTTCCAAGTGACGGCAGCAAGGACACGTGCCATCGGAGTTTGGGGTTTGGTGTTGCAAGCGAAACGCGACATCACAATCATCGATTTCTCGATAGGGAATTTCCCGAGTAGTTGACCGTTGACCATCGGGGTTCGGGGTTTAGAGCTGTATGTGAATCGTGCTCACATGAACCGCGAACTCCTGAAGCGCGATTTCCTGATATCCGAAAGGAAGATTGCCAAATGAGTGTTGCTGTGGGTAGGAGAACTACCGAGAGGAGTTGAAGAGAATTGACTCTTCGGGCCTGTAGAGAAAGAAGGTCCTGGTGAGAGTAGGGAGGAACCGTGAGGGTTGCCTATGTTGCGTCAAGTGGTATCAGAGCTGGAAATCTATTCGTATATTGCGGACAGAGGAGAGTGGCAGAAGACAGAGCACTGGAGGACTCTGTGAGGGCTTTCTTGCAGGTAGGCAGCAGTCCATAGACAGTCAGCAGGACTGTGAGAAGATGAAGCTAACCACTCAGGATTGCTGGAGTGACAGTAGCAGATCTGTCGAGGGGACAGGTAGACACAGCAAAATGGCTACTGAAGGCCATAGAAAGAAAAGCAAGGCATAAAAGCTTGCAGAGGAAGCAGAAGAGACTAGAAAACTCTATGAATTAAAAGCAGACATAGAGAAGATGGAACTGCGGATGCGGCAGGATAAGAGGAGGAGACGACTGCGTGAATTTCCGATGAAGAAGGAAAAAGCGAAATGGCCAGTCAAGCAGCTGATGGTCATAGGACATCGTAGGCTGTTGAAAAGATGGTTGAGGTATGCTGAGAACCTCAGGGCCACAGAAGAAAACATGATTTGTTACTGTTGGCCGGAGACAGGAAAAAGTCTCRATGGCGATGATGGTGATGATGACGATGATTGGGATAAGTTGGAATCAGCTGATGGTTTCAAATACTGSCGGTTGGGCAGAAAGGAAGAAATTCCAGTTTGCCARGAGGGCAACGAATTGGGATCAGTTGAGGATCTYAARGACTRTCGTGAGGRCAGCCARGGAATTTCAAAYWRCCARYTGGGYAGKKGAWCAGARWTSGGGTCKSCTGAGGATCTCRAAGACTGTCGAGAGGACAGCCAGGAAACTTTGCATTGCCAGCTGGGCRRTGAAAGSAGATCAGGTGAAGATCTCAAATACTGCCAAGMGGGCAGCGGAAGCGTACTAAGCTGCCTRGAGGGCAGGGATGAAAAATTGAGACTGTCTGAGAGTCTCTTGGACTCAAGGGAGAGTTCAATTCAGCAAAGGGTGCTGATGAAAATGGGATCGGTTGATCTCATGATCTGCCAGGGGAGCAGCAGCGACAACATCCCATATTTCCAAGTGGGCAGGGATGGACAGATGAATTTGGATCAACCAGAGGGGCTGACAGAGTAGATGGGATTGTCTGATGGTCTCATAAATTCAGAGAAGAATTTAGATTAGCAGGTGCAGCTGACAGAGGTGAAAGAACATCAGGATGACATATTGATGATTGGGGGAATACAATTATTCCTACCATATTCCCAGGAGGAGGCAGAAAATTCTGTTCAAAATGCAACAACAGCAGGGGAACAGTCACAATTGATGATGACTGTCAAAGAAGAAGAAGAATTGGAACAGGTATCTGAGACTTCCCAAGTGGATGAAGAGAAGAATGAGTGTTCTGAGGAACAACTCAACAAATTCAACCAGCAAGCTGACCGGGCTGTAGCATTTGAGCTGACAACAAAAGAAACAGAAGAAGGAAATGATAATTCCAAGGAATGGCTCGACATATTCAGCATTTCCGCTGAAAAGACTGCAACATGGGAGGTTGCAGAAGCAGATGAAGAAGACATGGACAACGTATGCTTTGTTGATCTGTGGGATCACTTTGAAGCCTTGGAAGAAAGGGTGAAAGTGTAGGGAATCCACATCCAACAGGTAAAGTTGGAAACAGATAAAGGCGTGGGAGATCACAGTGATCTTCCAAATGGCCAAAATCTTTTGCAGCTGGGGAGACTGCAAAACCAGAGCCAACCACTGCAGCAGCTGGACCGAGAGATAAAGAACATCAGAAGGCTGATGTTGAGGTCAGCGCAGACTACCAGCGAGGGGAAGCTGGGTAGAGGAAAGACAGCAGCAGCAGCGCAGCGGAAGCAACAGCAGCAGAATGGAGCAAGTGAAAAGCTCCAAAGACTTGTTTGGGACCCAGGTGGATTCCAACAATTCAGAGAGGAAGCTCATGAGCAGGAGCTCATGATTTTTTGCAGCTATGGAGTATGATGCAGGAGCATCTCTCCATGCAGCCAGCCAGCCACGTTAGCGCGCACCCATTCAGGGCTGAAAGGCAGGCGCAGCCTCATTTTGAATTGGAATTCAATGTAATTTAATGTCTTAGGCTGGTGAGCCATGAATGCCATGCCTTTGCGCAGGCTGTAGATAAGATAGGCATTTATTATAGATCGGCTGAGATCTAGTTCTGGATAGCAGACTAGACAGCCATTGATTGTAAATTAATTAGAGTAGGTAAATCCTGGAGGGAAGGGCTCGATGAGAACCTCAGGTAAAAGAGATCTGAGATCTCATTTTAGAAAAAGAGAATGGTTGAGTTGAAGAGCCAAGGAGAGCTTAGAAACACCATTGTAAAATATACAGGCATTTTTCCATTATTTAAAACAAACAACAGTTTTTCCTGCACCTAATCTATGTTGAATGGATGTCTGTGTGTGTTCCTTATATATGTTGCATGTGGGTGTGCTGTTATCATGCCATTTCAGGGAGAGTGTTTGATTTCAGGTTGAGGGTCTTTGAGGCTTCATACCGGGAGGGTGTGACAGAACGCTGAGGTTCTGATAGCCGTGCACAAAGGATGCACTTCTGAACTCGTGAGGAGTCAGACAGAGACGTGCTGAGGCACAGACTGAAGTCAACAACTCAGGACGAAGACCTTTGAGGTTGCTGAACACCTCAAGAGGCAAGGCTGTGTAGCTGAGACACCATTTCTAACAGAATCACTGCGGATTCTGTGAGAATCTCTACCAAGCGGGCATTGAGTGTGTGTACAGTGGTGCACAGAGAGAGAAAGAACTCTGCTATGAGTTCTTAAGGAAATACAAGAATCACTGAGGATGCTGAGGGGCTCTGCCAGGAGGGCATTGAGCAAGTGCAAAAGGTGCATAGGAACCCAGAACTACTGAATGTTCTGTGGGAGAGGAGACTCCGCCAGGAGGGAATTGAGAAACGTGCAAGCAGGCACAGGAGAAAAGAGAACTCTTTGAGTTATACCATTGGAAGAAAGAGTCCACTGAGGGACCTTTGATGGGTTACTAAACACCCAGAAAGACTCAACAAGGAGGGTGCTGGAGCAGGTAGCTAGGAAGGCTTCAATATTCTTTATCTAAGAGAGAAGAAGAGTAAAATCCCTAAGGAGTCTGAGTGATTATATAAGCTCAGGATGGATAGCACCAGCAAGTGCATCTAAAGACTCTGCAGGAGTACAGAAGTCGAGGAATCCTTCAAGGATTCGAAGGCAAAAGCTTAGAAGGGGCAGCGTTCTCATGCGCATGGCAAGGCTCAAGGTTATAGAGCTCGTGGAGGAAAGAAGCACAGGCCGTGACCTTCTGAATCTTTGAGACCTTGGAAATTCTCCCAAGGCGGGAAGAAAACGTAGAAGTTCAGGAAGGAGTGACAGCAGTCATTAAATCAGCAGGAGGAAGCAGATCTGGACCGTTGAACAGTTACGTCCAGGGAGCTCTGGAAGAAGCGCACAGGAGAAGGGGACCGACAGCTGTCGGATCTCATAAGAGAAATATCGTTAGCCGTAGGATCGGGAAGAGTTGTGCGGAGGTTAACCTCAGAGGGAGGAGCACACGTGAAGAACAGGTTTGAGTCATCAGATCTGAGGAGAAACCCCGACAGCCGTTGGATCGGTAGAAGTTGCACGAGGGATAACAGTCAGGATTTTGGCCATCAGGATATCGGGGTTCGGCATTTGACGAAGAAAGAGTTTCATACTCTTTGGAATCACGAGTTGCAATGCCCCAAATTGATCAGGGCCGTCGATCGTCAGGAGGACAGGTGGCGCAAGATCCCATCATATCGGGATTCGACATTCGACGTTTGGCGATGCAAGGGTTGCATGCGCGTTGAAATTGCGAGTAGCGATGTCCCGAGTTAACGGGAGTCGTCGATCGTCAGGAGGACACATGGCGGAAGATCTCAGCGAGTCAGCATTTGAAGGCATCGGGGTTTCCAGGTTGTGAAACGGTTGCATCGCGAACTCCTGATCGGCAATTTCCCGAGGTCATAGGTGTGTGGGGTCCAAGTGATGGCAGCAAGGACACGTGCCATTGGAGTTCGGGGTTTAGTGTTGCAAGCGAAATGCGACATCACAATAGCCGATTTCCCGATAGGGAATTTCTCGAGTAGTTGACCGTTGACCATCGGGGTTCAGGGTTTAGAGTTGTATGTGAATCGTGCTCACGTGAACCGCGAACTCCCAAAGCACGATTTCCCGATAACTGAAAGGAAGATCGCCAAAGGAGTGTTGTTGTGGGTAGGAGAACTCCCAAGAGGAGTTGAAGAGCATTGACTCTTTGGGCCTGTAGAGAAAGAAGGTCCTGGTGAGAGAAGGGAGGAACCGTGAGGGTTGCCTATGTTGCGTCACTTGGTCTGCTTGTGTCAGGTGGGATGTAGACACCTCCTTGTTCCTCAGAATAGTCACCAGCCCTGAGACCTTAAATGGTCAAAATCGATGGGAACCTAGGCTTGAGTGTTGCTTATGTGTCCTAGAGGTCCTAACCATTGCAGTGTAGGACGAGTGGGTAGTCATTCTTATTTCTTTGTCAGTTGAGTGTCATACTTTGCTTCTAGGTGCTTAATGTGCCTTTATGTTAGGCCGTTAGGTTGTTTTTGCATGAGTTACATGCGTGGTGTTCGTCATCATGTTGCAATGTTAATTATAATGTCATTATTGCCTTCCTATGCACACACAAAAAAAAAAAGAAAAAAAAAATTGCACTTGTTATGTGAGGCTTGTTGTCATAACTAAATGGGAGGGTCGTTACACATGGTATCAGATGCGGTTCAACCCTCGACTTGGGATCACTATGTCTTTCGTTAATATGTTTTGATTATACTATTGCTAATCGATTTTACTTGTATTCGTGCAGGTAATCATGGTTAGAGGACGTCACGGAGGCCGACGACGGGGTGCTAGGGGAGGAGGCATGATGCCTCCAATAGCATCCACGCCTGAGGGGTCTAACCCCCAGGGAGATGAGAAGGTTCTCGGACAGGAGCATATAGCAGTTGGTGATGTAGTCTGAATGATGAGATCTTTTCAGTGCATGTCTGAGGCACTGATCAGTCGTTTGGACATAGATGAGGCTAGAGCGTCGGCACCCACCAAGGTTCCACCATGCGCTCCAGTCAATACTGGTTTCATTCACCGTGAAATCAATAAGGTCAAATTTCCCAAGTTCTTTGGTGCCTCGGATGGCACAGCCGCCGAGGCTTGGTTGGAGAACATGGCGATGTGCTTCGCACTTCGTGATTATACCTCCAACATGAAGGTCCACATGGATGTATTTAAACTAAAGGGGAGCGCTCTTCTATGGTGTAAGACGCTCCTACCGTAGCTGAACATGGTCGTCAAAGACGTGTCATGGGAACTATTTGAGGAACGGTTCTAAGAGAGGTACCTTTCAGAGGAATTCATTGAGCATCAACTTAATGAGTTCAATGCCTTACAATAGGGTGACCGTACAATGCCCGAGTATGAGGTCCATTTTATGGAGCTGCTCTGGTATGCTCTGCACCTTAACACTGAGAAACTTAAGGTCAACAGGTTCGTTTTCGGCCTTAATGACAACCTATGTGCAAAGGTTAGGATTTTGATGCCTCAAACCTTGCATGATGTCTTTCAGAAGAACCTCATAGTAGAGAAGGAGCTTATCAGTGGGGGTCAGACCAGGACTCTGGCGAGACCAAAAGGGCAGGTTTCATCTGGAGAAAAGAAACATCAGACAATAGCCAGACATACGCTGGGATATCGTGGCTTCCAGAGGGGATCCACTTTCACTACACCTCACGACCGATGCCTCAGCAGCGAACACCTTATCAATGACCATAGCATCAATAGCAATGTCTCTTGCAGCAACAACAATTTAGGCCTGTTCAACAGAACAGACCAAGGTTCCATGCTGGTGGGCCGTCATCTTCTACTTCGGGTACCAGGACTACTGGGCCGAAGAAGGGGTGTTGGATGTGTGGGGAGCCACATTACCAACATGATTTCCCGGTGAAGAGGACTAGAGCATCCGTATCAGCCGTACCCACTACCGTGGGAGATATGGGCAAGGCCCATCATATTCATGCAGTGGTGAATAACTGCCAGGCAGAGCACTAGTTGACTGTGTTCGATATGATAGGTACCGTTGTTGACCAGACCCTTAGTATTTTGATAGATCTTGGTGCTACTGAGAGTTTCATTTATGGTGCAGCACTAAAAAGGATTAAGGTAAAGGAAGTCGAACAGAACGAGTTTAGCTTCATAGAGATGGCTTCGAGATCCAAACAGAAGGTTGGAGGAAAGGTTATGGGTTGTGTCCTTAACCTGGGAGAGTTTGTCACTAGGGACAACCTATACGTCACGATCCTAGGATCTTATGATGTCATGATTGGTATGGATTGGTTGGAATCACATGAGGCAATACTCAACTGTAACATGAAACGACTGAGCTTGGTTGATGACGAGGGACAGGGATGTGTGATTGTAGGTTGAAACCAGGGAGTTTCTCTAAGATTCATCTCTTCCTTGCAACTTCGGAAGAGCATGCGCAAGGGGTGCAAGATTTATGTGATCCTTGCGTTAAACGAGAAGGGAGTAACAGAAGTTTTAGAACAACTTCCAGTGGTGAGAGAGTTTGTGGACGTGTTTTCATAGGAGTTACCTGGGATGTCGCCGTAGAGGGAATTAGAGTTTACCACATACCTAAAACCGGGGACTGAATTGATAGCAAGAATGCCTTATCGAATGTCGACCCCAAAGTTACAAGAGTTGAAAATCCAACTAGAGGAGTTGTTGGACCTGGAACTGATATGTCCTAGTGTGTCACCATGCGGTGCACCTATTATTTTCATACAGAAGAACGATGGGTCGTGGAGGCTTTGCATTGACTACTGTCAATTAAACAAGTCCACGATCAAGAATCAGTATCCGTTGCCAAGAATTGATGATTTGTTTGATCAAATGAAGGGCGTGACAGTGTTCTCCAAGATCGATTTGCGATCAGGGTATCACCAGTTATAGATTAAGGAGGATGATGTCCCTAAGACCACCTTTAAGATGAGGTTTGGAGATTACGAATTTATTGTTTTACCATTTGGAATGAAAAACGCCCCAGGGGTATTTATGAGTTTGATGAATGGGGTGTTCCGCAAGTACTTGGACAAGTTCGTCCAAGTATTCATTGAGGATATTTTGATCTACTCTCGGATGACAGAGAAGCATGACAAGCACTTGTGCTTGGTACTACAGTGTCTGCGAGAGCACAAATTGTATGGGAAGTTGTCCAAATGCGCATTTTATCAAATAAAGATTCACTACTTAGGGCATGTCATCTCCGGCGAAGGCATCGTCATGGGTCCAACAAAGGTCGATGCTATCATAGAATGGCTTGCGCCGATGAATGTCCAAAAAGTGCGTAGCTTCATGGGTTTAGCAGGATACTATCGATGGTTTATCGAGGTATTTTCGAAGATAGCAAATCCGATCATGAAGTTGTAGAAGAAGAACAAGAAGTTTGTTTGGACCGAGCAATGCGCGGAAGCATTTCGGAGGCTCAAGGAATTGTTGAAAACAACACCGATACTAAAGGTCCCTGACATGGACGCAGACTTCTTGGTATGAAATGACACATCTAAGGAAGGCTTAGGCGGAGTCTTGATGCAAGACGGATGAGTGATCGCTTACATTTCGAGGAAACTGAGAAGGCATGAAGAGAACTACATAACGCACGATTTGGAGTTGTTAGCCATCATTTATGCCTTGAAGGTTTGGAGACACTACCTTGTTGGATGAAAATTTGAACTAAAGACTGACCATTGTGGACTACAACACATTTTTATGCAAAGCGACCTGAACGCGCGACAATGAAATTGGTCAGAATTGCTTAGTGAGTACAACTTTGAGATTACCTACATAAAAGGAATAGTGAACCGAGTGGTGGATGCATTGAGTCAGAGACCATGCATCTTTTCGATACTGTCTCTTTAGATCAATCTGCATGAAAAGATTCTAACTTTATAGTGTGACAATGACTGGTACAAAGAGGTCGAGGGTTTACATAATGATGGTACCACGATTTGAAGTATTTTCATTTGATAGTGATGGTTTATTAAGGTTTAAAAATTGTATCTACGTACCGTCGAACGACGAGTTGAGGATGTTGATCCTGAATGAGACTCATAGAGCATTTTACATGTCTCACCCGGGAGTCACGAAGATGAGGGCAGACCTTAAAACCTTATTCTTCTAGAAGGAAATGAAGGTAGACATAGTCAACTATGTGGCCAGATGTCTAGAATGTCAGCAGGTAAAGGTTGAACATAGACACCCAACAGGACTACTACAACCACACGCTATTTTGGAATTGAAATGGGAGGTTATTTCGATGGATTTTATTGTTGTATTGCCACTGATGGCAAGGATACATGACTCGATTTTTGTTGTAGTAGACACTCTGAAAAAGAGTGCTCACTTTATTCCCATGCGTACAATGTATCAGGCACCTGACATAGCTAGAGTTTTCATCAGTGAGATTGTGAGGTTGCATGGTGTGCCTAAGAGGATTATATCCGATTGAGGATCGATGTTTACTGGATGATTTTGGATGAGTTTCCAAGAGGCCTTGGGAACCCAACTTAACTTTAGTACTGTGTATCACCCGGAGACTGACGAACAGACCAAACAAACAAACCAGACCTTGGAGGACGTGTTGCGCATGTACGTGATGGACCAACTGGTGGAGTTTGCTTACAACAACAGTTACCGAAGCACCATTAAGATGGCGCCTTTCGAGTGTCTTTACGGGCGACCATGTCGGACGCCTTTGAGTTGGGATCGACTTGAGGATAGGGTCCTGGTGGGACCATAAGTGATCCAGGAAATGGAAGAGCAAATGAAAACAATAAGACAAAGGATTAAAGAAGTGTAGGATCGACAAAAAAGTTATGTCGATGCACACCGTGTCGACCGTAGTTACAAGGTCAGCGATTGATTCTTCTTGCAGGTTAAACCGCATAAGAGTTCGATCAAGTTTGGGAAGGGAGATAAACTCTCTCCTAGGTTCGTGGGACCTTTCGATATTGTGGAGAGAAAGGGACCCGTGGCCTATCGAATAGCCTTGCCTGATTCTTTGAGGCGTATGCACGATGTTTTTCAAGTATCTATTTTGAGACATTATATTAGTGATCCTACACATGTTATTGACATGAGTTCCTTGTAGGTATCGGACGAGGGAGTGCTCACGGCTGAGTCGGTCTACATCTTGGATCATCACGTTCGATAGCTATGATGTCAAATGGTCGATCAGGTCAAGGTCCAGTGGGACAATTATAGTCCGCACTCGGGGACCTGGGAGGATGCATAAGGTATGTGCCAGAAGTTTCCATTTTTTTTTGATAGATAGAAATATGATACTATGATACACTTTATTTTGGCATTTATACTGTGAAACTTCGAGACGAAGTTTAGACCAAGAGGGGGTGTATGTAACATCCCACTCTGGCGCATTGAGTGAACTTATTCTTTGAGGATGCTTGCTCGCAGGTGATCCAGATTATTATGCTATTAAAACTTTTGATTTTGATTATGAGGCGTTATGGGTTGATGACATGTTGTTTTACCGCTTTGACATAGATAGGTGTTATTGACTCGGTTTTACTGAGTGTGCAGGATTACGTACCTAAAGGATGCCAAGGCATCGATGGAACCCCTTGGACTCTGGATCGCGTCAGGGAGTGTACCATTGGGGTTTGATTGTTTTATTGTGATATTAGTGCTTCTGATTAGATTATATGATATGGATATATTATGACATGATTTGTTGATGATGCAGGCTGACGATATCTTTCCGACCAGACTCACATATGGAGTAAAGGGAGAGGTGTGGACAACAGCCCTGCCACAACCTACTAGCACTCTCGTCGTGGATCGAACCGTAGGTTAACGATCACCTAGTTTGAGAGGACCCACGATGTCGTGAGGGAAGACTCCGACAGTCGCTCACGATGATTCTAAGGGCTGCACAATAAGGCAGTGGCCTTATTCCTTAGAGGCCCTTAGTCTCCCACAAGTTCACCTCACAGAGTGTTGACTCCAGGGGTTATTGATGTCTACCAAATCAGTGAAGAGGCAAGTGGCACCCTTGGAGCACGTCATGAAAAGGAAAGATATTAAGGTGAGTGGCACCCTTGGAGCACGTAGTGCATCCTGAAGGGCACGTCGCGCAGAGGAACTGGTGATGCAAATGGCACCCTTGGAGAACCTAGTGTGTCCTGAAGGGCACGTCGCGTTGTTGATGATAGAGGGATGAACCTAGATGGCCTTAAGACGAATAACATGTTAAGTAAATTTTAAAACAATTTCCCTAATTAAATGTCGCCCATTACGAAATTTAAGGTCTAAGTCTAAATTACGCTAGTGGTAAAATTTGGTCTACCTTTAAAAAAAAAATAATAATAATTAAAAAAAAAAAACTTAAATAATAATTATGATCTTCGTAAAATATTGTAACACGAAGGGAGTAAGAAATTTAATTTATTCATAAAAAAATAAAATTTGTGGAAATAAAATGCAAAGAGGGAATTAATTGTTTTATCTTGTGATAATTTAAAATATACTAATTTAATGATAAAAGGGGAAAAGGGGTTAAATTCCACACTTGCCTTTTTGAGTTGTAATTAAAAAAAAAGGAAAGAGGGAAAATATTTTTGTTAGGAAACTAGGAAAAGGAGGTAACATAAAAAGGGAAAAAGGGGAACTTAAGGGAAAAAGTGGAAAGTCAAACTTAGAAAAAAGTACCCACCATTTAAGAGATTTCTAATTTAAACTGAATTAGCAATTTAATAATAGGGAAAGCCTTTAAAACCTGTAAGGGAATTTCGGGACACCTAGGAGTGAATCTAGGAGTAACTCTAGGTGGGTGAGGGAAATAAGATAATTAATTAATTAAAGAAATTAAATAATGGAGGAATGTAGGGGATGGGTGACACTTGTATGGAGAAGAATTTTTAGGAATTTGTTTTTAAAAACTTTAATTAAATGAGATTTTAGGAAAGAAAGGAAGTTCGAAACTCTATATAATGAAGGAATGAGGAGGATGAAGGGGATGCTCTGTTTGCGTAACGTTACGCTGCAGAAATATCTACTTGACTGATTTACTTGTGGGAGTTTGGATACCCATCTCAGAGAGGAGTGGTAGCTTAGCCTTGCGAGGTGAGCTGGGTGCTAGTCTAAATCTCTGGATAGTGTGTGTGGCCCCTTTGCGGCTCAGGGGGCTAACGGCGAAGAAGAGTACCCCTAGCATTGGCTGGGAGGTACCGGTGAAGTCTCGATGGTCGGCAAGTGGGAGATGCACGGAGCGCTCGGATGTCACTCAGGGCGGGCGAACATGCGATGGTATCCTTTCTTTTTTTGAATGGTAGATTGTATTAGGACTTATTCTTGGATCTGATTATTTATTGGAAAGGGTAAACTGATGTCTTTTAAGTTGATGATTGTAACTTTTCTTAGCCTAGCTCGATGATTGTTGACTCCCATGTCCTTCGTTCCCTGCATGACTTGATAGCCCTATGGTGATGACTGTGATCCATGCGATTGTTTTGCCTTTCGTCCCCAGCTCGCTAGTCCTTGCCTGAGCAGTCAGCCAGGAACCTGATCTACGGTCGTCGCCTTGGCATTAAAATACCTATGGATCTCAACGCCCTTCTTTTCTGTGCAAGGATGGTGAAGCGAAGGATGATCCTATCAGTCGTCTACCTCTGTTGTTGTCCTCGCCTGATTCTTTGACTTGCGCCCTCCAGTACGACCCCTGCATATGGATTATCTTGCTTCCTTGTTGTTTATTTTTTTGCGCCTTGACTGATAGAATCCCTGTGATCCCTTTGATGAGTTATCCTTATGGCCCAGACATTCTCTTACTATTATCGGCATATTTATATTGGCATCCCGAGATGTGAAAAGAATTTAACTTCTATCTGTGGTTCTTTCATGTGGATTGACTTGTTTTTATTATTTTGCTTTGTCATTATGTAATGGATGTAAAAACCTTACCTCTGCGATGGTAATTTTGTAAGAGATGTATGTGTATATATATA